>PVIU01010254.1:0-71228 GCA_004026605.1 Ondatra zibethicus
AAGAAACTTTACAGAAAATGTTCCTTTCCCTATTCATCAAGATGATCATCACTTTATATTCTAGCCCGTATTCTTTGCCTACACACACAGACACCAATTACACATAATTTATGGTGTCATTTTTAGCCTCACATCCAACCCTGTTTTGACTTCTCATTCATCAGTAAAGCTTACCGTTCTAAAAGCTAGTGTGTACCAATAGCAAGGATTAAATCATGTGTCCCCACCTCCTTTATGACTTTGTCTCTGCCTTTGGTTTGCCTCTGTTGGATTTATCTAAGCTACCCTGTAAAAATGAGATGTCAGCACGTGAGTTTGTGCGATGCTAAACTTACACCATCAGCTTTCTGGTTACCAGTAATAACAGGAAGGATATATACAAGTGTGTGTGAGTGTTTTGTGTTTGCTGGTGTGTGATAAAGGTTCTGTAATGTTTGGACCAGAGCCTCATTCCTGTCTGCATGCTTTATTCCTGCTTTGTGGTGGTATTTGGAAAGACTGTTTGGCTAATGGGTTTATCCCCCTGCAATGGTATTTGAGTCTTCCTGGCTGAGCTATCGCTGCCTGTCAAACCTCCTACCTTACTCTCTCTACCCCCAGTAAATCAAGTGATGTGATAAGCAATCAGAGTGCTAACTGAGTTCTCTGCCCACAAATGTCCTTGTGAAAAATGGCAGGCAGGTTTCTCCAATTTAGACAATCATGTGATGGCTGTACGAATGGATTTCACACAAATACACAGAATTTCAGAATGTTAAATGACCCTCCAATTCTTATCCTAGAGGGACTTTGTGGGATTTGCTCTTTTCTTTTTATTTCTTTAGAAGAATATGTGGTGGACTGAACTAAACCCATTTGACAAAATAGAATGTAATTCAATAGTGACTCAAAGCAAGTCTGGCCAGTATAACATATAGAATAATCAAATAACCAGTTATCAAATGGTAACTTCAGGGGAGATAAGATTTACTGTGTGACACAGGTCTCTAACAACACTAGGAAGATGAACAATACCACTGTGACCTTGTCTTAAAAGATGAAAATAAACATCCACCATTGTCCCAAAAGCATAATAACTAGACCCCACTTCCCCTTTTATATTCCCTCCCCTTCCTCTGATAACAGGCACTGCCCAAGAGGAGACTCATTTAATTCAACCCTGGCCAGATGCTCAGTGAGAGTAATTCGTTCAAATGTGAGCTTATAAATCAAGGCCAACCAATCAGAGTTCTTTACACAAAATATTTAAATTAAATCTACTGGGGAAGTGTCTTAAAGTCTTAAGAGCTAGAAGGAAAAAAGACTGAAGTTATTAACAAAATTATCATATGGAAGAAGCTTATCAGTCACTACTCATGTACCTTTGATTCCATCCAATCCTGTAATGTGTCCCCATTGAAGCTTCCAATTATCAATCGTGCTGAATTCGTTGTTGATTTCTATCATGTGCTTTGAAAAGAGAGGGCTGATCCTTAAAAATGACTCTCTTGTTGCACCCAACTCCAGGCAGTGAGTGAGTGCTGTTCATACTGTAGAGGAGGGGGTGGCAGAAAGGGTTCCGAAATGGATGAGGAATAGGATCACACAGTTACGAGAGGAGGCTTTAAGGCAATGACATCCTTTAATCTAGAAAAGAGAGAGCAAAGATGTGAGGGGATTGTCGTGTGACTTGGAAGATAATGTAATACTGCTGTCTTTGTTACCGATATCTAAAGGGTGTAAGATTTTAGGGAATAAGCACTGTTCTGTTCTGATGGATGTTTGTGTGGGAAATCTAAAGCATGTCTTCAGGTTATTTTAGTGCTTATCTGACAGCAGTGACCATGCTGAATCCTCTACTATATACAAGTAGATACACATGCGTGTGCACATCCTCCACACACAGACACTCACACAGGCGGGGGGGGGCAGAAACAGAGAGAGACAGAGACAGCAAAGAAATGGAAATAACGATAGAGAGATAGAAAGAGGTTAAAAAGAGACAAAGAGACTTATTTCACTTGTGCTTCAAACTCGATGGCCTTTATCTTTTTTGAAGGCACAAAATTAAGTAGGAAAAGAAAGACAAAAATCTGAAAACAGGTAGAGGAATGAAGCAAATTTTTAAAAATAAAAAGCAAGAATAGGAACCAAGAATGTGGCTCAGCTGGTAGACTCCCTATAGCATTGCAAAGCCCCGGGTTCAATACTCAGCACTCAGCATTGTATAAACCAGATATTATACCACAGGCTTGCAATCACAATACTCCAGAGGTTAAGTCAGGAGGATCAGGAGTCCAGAGTCATCCTTACCTACAAAGTAAATTTAAGGCCAGCAAGTTTGAAATCTTATCTCAAAATTAGAGAGAGGGTGTGGGGATCTGGGAAGATGCTTCATTAGATAAAGTGTTTATTGTGTCGAAACAAGTACCCAAGTTTGGATCCCCATCACGTACTTAAAGGTAGAATGCACAGGCACACATGTAAAACCTTAGTTCTCAGGGTAGTGGTAAGGAAAAGGGGAGCCCGGGCCAGACAGTCTAACCTAAACAATGAGCTCTAGATTCAGCGAGCAAATCTGTCTTTAAAACTAAGGTAGAAAACAACAGTAGAAGATACTTGATGTGAGCATACATCCACACGCACATACACATACACACACACACACACACACACACACACTCACCCCTACTGTAATGAACTATGGACTAGGCTCAGAGTTACCAAACACACTTCTAAGTATTGGTCCAAAGGCTATTTATTCAATGTTTAGATTAATCTAGAGCAGCCACCTGTGCTACAAAGCATACAATGATAGGGTTGCAAACAGACAAATGCAACAGCGCTCACACTTGGCAATAGCCTGTTCCTCTCTGGCAAGCATTATGGAAACTAACACTAGATAATTGCCTGCATCCATGCTTGCTTCCATCAAAAGAACCTAAGCACACAGCACTGCAAATATCCCGGAGGGGAAGATGTCAGCATAAGAAATCCCAGTCCAATATGTCACTTGATCACAGGATATATTCTGAGAAATGCATGTTTTGGGGCAATTCTGTCATTGTTCAAACATCAGAGGGTACTTAATACAAATCTAAGTGGTGTGGCCCAAGGTATGCCCAAGCTATATAATGGATGAGTATATGTGAGCATCTCTAGTATAGTCTCTTGTACCTCATGCCATAATAAACAAAACAATATAAAACTGGATAAAGCACAAAAGGAAAAGGATGCAATGAAGGAACAGTAAACGTGAGAAGGCTGCTGCAGACACAACAGCTTTCACCCTGTTTTTAGTTTATCCTTTATTGTCTGTAAGTATAGGGAATATGCCCCAATGTAATGGTAAACTAGGAATGCAGTTAAGTTGGTACAGTGCACACCTAGGACTCAGGAATCCTTTGATTCGATCCCCAGCACTGTATGAACCAGGAGTGATGATACAAGCCCCTGCTTTAGTTCTCCTGAAGTAGAAGTAAGAGCAGAAATTCAACGTCATCTTTGGCTACCTTACTGAGTTTTAGGCTAGCCTGGGCTAGTATAATCCTGTACCAAAAAGAAATCATTAACAACAAAGCCACCAAAAGCTTAATATAGCTGTACCAAAGGCTCATGTTATAATCCCAGTACTGGCTCGTGATATAATACCAGGCTGACATAGAAGGATTGCTGTGGGTTTAAAGGCAGCCTGGGTGGGCTACAGAATAAGTTCCAGATCAGCCTGGACTAGAGTGAGATTTGTCTCAAAAGAACTAAATAAATAACTAAACTAATAGTTTTAAATGTATAGTAAATACAGACAGTAGCGTTATATACTTCCTGTGCTGTAACTAATTCTTAGTTACTTTTCTGTCACTGCAATAAAGCCTTCTGGCAGAAGAAACTTAAGTGACAAAAGTTTTATATTGATTCAAGGATAAAGTCCATCACAATGGGAAAGTTGGTGGCAAGAACTTGAAGTAGCTAGCCTCACTGCATCCACTCTTGGGAAGTAGAAATTAATAAAAGCAGGAGGCCATTCAGCTCCCTTTCTTCACTTACACACTCAAGGATCACACCTAGGGAAAGATGACCCCCACAGTAGGTATGTATTTCCTCTTCAACCTATGCAACACAGTAATATATCATAGGCATGCTCAGACTTCTGTCTCCCAGATGGTTCTAGATTCTGTCAAGTTGACAATTAATACTAATGCTGGCACAGTGTTAAGAACTTTGTTGCAAGCACTATGCTTTCAAGGCAACAATATGTGTGTGTGCACTAGTGTTGTCATGTGTCTATAAGACATTGCATAGGTATGTCACAAGGGCTAAGTGGTGGGAATTTGTCATGTCAGTAATCTTATGGGATGCCAGACATATATATGTGTGTTCATTTTAGACAAGCGTTGTTATGCGGTGCATATCCATGTGAATAAGCATGCAAGTCAGGGAAGACTGCTCTGGGAAATTGGTCCTTTGGGCTATTTACTGATGTTGTGATGACCACAGGAAGACCAGCACACAGTATAAAACTGTAGTTATGCAACCCCCTTCATCAGAGAAAGCCAGGACCCATCTCAGAGACTATGATTGATAAGTAAAATTCACAGAACTCAGCGAAGCCAACATGCATGTAATTAGGGTTCATCACAGTGTGTGGGGTGGGGGCATGGATTAAAGCAAGAAAGGGAAAGTAAGCAGTGAACAGAACCCCAGAAAGATCAAAGAAGTGGCTCACTATAAGAGGTGCACAAAAACAGGGAAATAGGCTGCCCAGAGCCTGAGAAAGCATAGCAATCTGAGAGAGGAAGCAAAAAAAAAAAATTAAACATAAGTACAGAGATAAAGAGTGAAACTGTAGTCATAAAGAAAGAATTGGGAAACATGGGCATGAATTCAGGTCAAATCAATGATTGGAAAGTAATTTCTTTGGAATTACAATCTGCATCAGCTTAAGCAGCATGTCGGCTGTATACATTTTACCCTCCATGATTTGCTAATCACCCCCTCTCTTCATAAACATGGACTTGGATAAATAATATGTTGTTCACCTTGATCAACAGCCGACATCCATTATTTTATCGACCTGCTTAGCGGCAGCCTCTGTGTTGACGCTCTGTCTACCCCTTGTATAGATGAGCCCCTGAAGCCAGTCCAGAGACCCCTTCCTGCTGGAGTCTGAGAGTATCAGAATAAGCCATAGGTCAATCCTAAACGTCTTCCTGCCTGCAGCGCAGAAGAAGCAGACGGCTGCTGGGGAAGGAGCCAGCTGGGAAAATGAGGCAGCCTGTAGCCATTCCAGAGACAGGTCTGTCTCGCTGGAGCATTTGCTGTGAAGCACATTCCCCAAATATCAGACTGCCTGGTGTTCACACATAAGTGCAATAACACCTTCACAAGACAGCCCTGATGAGCAAATTAACTGTTCCACTGCAGACTGGCTTTCTCATGCACAGATTACCAAGACAGACCCTTAGAGGAAAACTGCCTTACCTTACTTCCCTGCTCACAAGGTGAAGTGAAAGTGTATGCCTCTCAGCCAGTGTACTTCCTAACCAGGTAACAAAGAAGACCTGAAATTTCCCGATTGCCAAATAGCTAGAAATAATCCATTTTATCCAAACATTTTGAGACTTGCTTATATGTTAAACATCAAGTGAATATGAGAAAAAAATGTGTCTCAACCCATTGATTTCAAATCCCTATGTCTCTCCCCACATCTCCAAACCAGACCCTCACCACCACCTTCCCTCCCCATCATCCTTCTCTCTGAAATCATTTCCATTTTTATTATCCTCACCTAAGCCTTCTTTTAAAGAGTACATAAATTTGAGAATTTAACTAAATCAAATATGTCTCTTTAAATAAAGTCATCTCACCCTGTAAAAGTCAGCACAAAGTGACCCCCTAAGTCTGGCTCTCACCCTCAGGGTTAAAGTGCCTGCTATTCAATAGGGGTGTCGGTGGAGGCTCCCCCAGAAGGGAAGTTCTGGAAGGTATTTTGGCGTGCTACATGCAAACACAGCAGCCAACGGATCTCATCATTTCTAAATGTCAGCCTTCGCATAATCCCTCTGACCTGTTCCAAAGCTTATAGGTCACAGAACATTTTATCTGGCAGTACCTTTATATACATTTTTTTCAAGCTTAAAGTGTTATCTATTTTCCCTTCCATCCCCCTCTAAAGGAGACCTGGCTCTTCTATACACATGGTGAGTAAGGCATCCAGGAATTCAAGCAAATGATAAAAATATGTCTGCAGGGAAATAAATTTCCTTTTCTGAAATCAATCATGTGCTATTCACACAAGCAAAAGAAAGTCTGAAATATCCCTTATCTCCCTGCCTCACTGCACTCAGGCGCCCTGTGCAAACACTTAAGGCCAGAGGCATTCTTTCCTAGTCTTCAGTATCCCATTGTGGAGACTGGGCTATGTAGACGGCTGAGCAGGTGGGGCATGGTTTTCCTGAAATGATTGGCTAGCTGTCACGGGAACCTATTGCTGGGATAGAGCGATTATTCTGCAGAGAGTGTGTGTGTGCACAGCAATGAGTGCAGTAGAGGGCAGAATCAGGCTCTCCTCTACAGTTCGAATAGAATTGGGAGTTTATGAAGTTTCACCTGTCCATAAGGGATCACTTTGATTGTGATTGCCTGTGGTCTACTATTTGTGAAGACAAAGGATATTGCTTTAAAAGGCTCTTTCACACCCATAATAATAATCAATAACAGAGGACAATCATTTGGTTAAACTACGGTTCTTTAAAACATTGTGGTTGGGAATCTGAGTGTTGGTGAGTCCATGATCCCATGTTAAAGAACAGTTAAGACTGTAAGAGAACATAAAAAGTTCCCAGGGATACACCTCCCTCCCATGTCACTTACTAGCTATGTAACTACAAGAAAGAGCCAGCATCATTTCAAACTCAGAGATCACAGCATCCTTGTTTGGAATAAATGACCTGTGCATGTAAGTACACACCTCCACCCTTAGGACATAGAAGAAAGTGCCAGAAGTACCAGTGAGGAAAGAGATTGAATCTAACAAGGCTTGGGGTTGCTTGAAAAACCCGTATACAACCAGGAAGACATGACTTTAAAAAAAAATCCTAGTATCAAATGATGCCTTGTCTCTGAGAACTTCAAAATGTGTCAGAGACTGAAAGGTTCATTTGTGCCATCTTTGGGTGATGCTAGAAGGGGCAAAATGGAGAAATCAAGGCAGAATAAATTATTGTAGAATTGATGGGGACACAATGAATAAACAAAGCATCGACTTTGACCTTGATCTAGCATTTTACCTAAAATTGTTTCAAAAACCATTTAAGCCTAATTCTTTCTGTCTGTTTTGATACGGGGTCTAAAATAGCTCACACTAACCTGGAACTTGCTATGTAATCTAGGCTGAGTTCGGACTCCTGAACCCTCCAGCTCTCTGCCGAGTCTATTCTTTTTGTATGTCTGCTTCCTACTGATTCCTAAGAAAACAATATTTGCTGAAAAATAATAAGAAAACTAAGGGAAAGTATAGAAATAATAATTTTTGCAATCTGTTGGACTCACAGCATGACCATGACATTTTCCTTTTTTAAGGTATTAAACAATAAGTATTTAGAGCTAAGAACAAAATACAGACAGGCTGAAAGCAATTCCACTCATTTTGCCTTGTGTTATCTAAGCTATTAAAATGAGGATAATTGTTATTTGCAGAGGGCTTATTATAAACTCAGATTGTGTTTAGAGTTTATAATCTTGAATCCTCATGGGTGACATAGGTAGTACATTGACTATGGAATAGGTAGCTCAGAGACGTTGTCTGGCTTTTCCAAAGTCATGCAACTGCTCCGTAACAGCCAGGCTTGCCTTGATTCTAGGTCTGATGGTACTAAAATCTTTTTCCTTCTCTTTTTTCCTATTCTATTTTCTTATCCCTTAAAGAGAAACTATTTGTGATCTTAGAGGGAACTGATGTATAATTTTTAACTGCCTGAAGACTGGTACATAATGCAAAACAAACCATCACTGTATTAGATGGAGGGTGAGCCTAACAAACCTTCATTCTGTCACATAAATGCACTTGACCTTGAGGACTTGGAGGTTTACAACTCATGGGGAGAAATGAAGCCTTAGGCACAGATGTGTGACCATGGGGTGGATCAGTGCACATGAGCCTATTTTGCAGGCCTGGATTCTCATCACCCAGCATCCCTTTCTCTATCTGCTCACCCATGGGTGAGATGGAGGGCAGGCAAGCCCTGGGCATTTGACTGCGCTTCCTTTAGTTTGCTCTTCCCAATTCTATCCACTATTATGTCACGTCCTATTCTGATTAGTTTCTTCACTGTCTGAATGATTCTCCATTTATTTCAGAAGAGTATTTTTCCTAACCTTGCATCCATTTAATAGCTTTTATAATCCCTAGTGCTTCCTGGGGACTTTTTACTTGAATGCTACTCTGATCTCTTCTGAATTCACTTTAAATGCTTCTCTCCATAGCAGCTGGATTTTGTGCCTTGCCCCTGTCTCTAGCCAGAGGATAGTCTCAAACAGAACTTCTCCACCAACCAAGTTAAGGACTTTTTCAGTTAGTGTCAAATCGTGTGTGTGTGTGTGTGTGTGTGTGTGTGTGTGTGTGTGTGTGTGTGTGTGTGTGTGTGTGTGCGTGTGAATGGGTGTACCCACTTCATAAGTGCAGATGACTTTGAGATTAGCAGAGGGCATTAGATCCTCTGAAGCCGGAGCTGTAGGAAATTGTGTGTCCCCTGACATGTACTCTGAGACTTGAACTCTGATCCTCTGCATGAGCAGCAAGACTCTGAACTTTTGAGCTGTCTTAAAACCCTCCTGGATGTGTATTCTGAGGATTAAAATCAGGCACCTGGGCTTGCAAGAGATGGACTTTACTGGCTGAGCCATCTCCCTAACTTCTCTGTACTTTTTAAAGTGCATATGGCCTGTTTACTGGGTGGCTATAAAAAGCCAGGAGAAAAGTTCACACATCGCCTTGTAAGTCCCCAGTTACCGAAAATTGCCCTTGGGGTGCTTGTATGGCTTGACCAAGGACCTCAGCTACGCTTTCATATCTGGGGTCTTCTGTCAATGCCATGCTGTAAAGAGAAAAGAAAGAATGCCTGCTGGGAAATTACAGCAAAAGAGAACATTGGTGACCATTGGTCACCTTTGTAAGCAGTCACCAAGTGATTAACTTAGTCTATTCAAATAAATTTTCATGGGCCAGAAGTGAAAGGGTCACTGGAAATCAATGTGGGACTTATGATACCAACGAGTGAGTTATGTGTGTTAGGGGAATATTGACAGCCCCCAAAGGACCATTTACTTCTTTAACCAGTGGGTCTACCCTCCAGAACACAAGTCCCCATAAAACAGGCAGTCTATTAGCTACTTGACTTTCCACTGGTACAGAATGCCTAACAGATGCAACTTGAGGGAGAGCAGCTTTATTTTGCCTCCTGGTTGCAAAGGGTCTCTGTGTCACTGTGGCAAGGAACATGGGGAGCAGCCTGGTTTATGGTCACTGGAATGTGTACTGGAGGCTCCTCACATCTCAGCAGACCAGGAAGTAGGGCCGACCTGAAACCCCAGTTCACACTGGAACTTTCAAAGCCTTCCATTAGTAATCCACTTCCTCCAGCTGGGCCCCCACCCCCAAAGGTTCCTCAGCCCTCCTAAAATAGCCCCAGCGGCTGGGGGAACAAGTGTTCAAAGCACGAGACTGTACAGACACATCAGACGCTAGCCATAATAGAATGAAACCTAGCCCAGCATTGGTATCTATATTCATTATGGGGCTATGGGATCCTCATTGATACTACTTTCTCAAGGTTATCATCTGCAACATGGATGTGTTTGCAGCCACTCCAACAATCCTCACTTAACCATCAGTACCATTGCCAGCAGCAGGAGTTTCTGGTTCTCTAGAAGGTTAGGTTAGAAGATACTGGAAGACTTTTAAGATTAGTAAGTTGTATGCCCGGTGAGCCAAAGAGTTACAGTGATAAAACCGTCAGCAGTATCTAACACTTCTCTAGGGTTCTTTCTCAACCAGTCACTGCATAGGAGTTAAGTGAGTAGTGTTCATTTAAAAAAAAATTAAAAAAAACCCATTTCACAGGTTATACAATTAGACCCACGATTAGAGAACAAAAGCAATTTGCCTGCTATGGCACAAGGACCATCCAGGCTAATTGATTGAAAAGCTGATAAACCTATGTCAAGCTCATGGATTACTAGCTTAATGTCTGCCACAGACTTAGCAAAATCATGAAAACATCAATCTCATACAAAATCCTATGCTCTTTCCAGGACTTCCCATTTAAAAATATGTCATGCTCTATATCTATAGATGACACTGAAGATTTTAATATAATCACCTTGGCTCTAAAAGCAAAGGCATTTTGTCTCTTCCTAAGGAGTTTGGGCAGAGAAAGGACCGTTACAGCAGCTGGCCACTCGTATACAAGCTGTGCCAAAGACCTGGCGACGGGCTGGTTCTGAGGCAGAGCATGTGAGCAGGGGGCAGGCCACTTCAGCTGGCGGGGACACGGTGACAGCTGTAGGGATTCATGAGTGGGAGATAGAGGTCACAGCCTTCTTTTCAATTAGATCATCCCAACCCTGCCAGCTCCTGGTAGTTCTTCAGTTAAGACAGACAGTGGCTGCTCATGGGCAAGATGCTTAACATAGCCATATCACATACTCCTATCAACCTGTCCCCAGCGAGGCCAGACAGTAAGCCCGAGACATCCTGCCACCTCAGCAGGGTTAAGGGATGAGTCACTGCACAGCTGCTACAGACCTTACTTTGGAGCAATTGGCGGTAGACAGGAGGATCTCTGAGCCCACGATTAATGCCCCCACAGTTCCAATCTGAAGGAGAAGGTGACAGCAACTCAGGTCTACATTTCACAAGAAATAATGTCCTGTTGTACTGGTTAAAGTAGATGTCAGCTCCCCAACCAGAAGCCATGAGAAGTGTGGCTTCAATAGGAAGGCTTTTCTTCTGATTCACAAGACTCCACACAAGGCAGCCCAGGGCTACACGGAACTCTCTGACAGCAGTGACTTGGACATCTGGAACCCACGGCACCTTGGTAATGTACTGTGCAGATTATAGTTCATGGTCCATGGTGGCTGCCTCAGACCGTTCCATCATGATTGTATGCCACACAGAAGGAATCTCCGGGAGAGGTGGTCAAGTTGAAGGGAATAGTATGTCTATGTTTCCTAAGCACTCATATCTCCAACTCACATGCAGAAATTAGTCAAATAATCAAACTGGCCACATGGGAGGCTTGAAGATGTCGTCTTCAGCTAAAAAGCCATGAGCTTGAGTAAATATTAGGAATTTCTATCACTAAAGGAGAAATACAATAGATATCAGTGAAGATTAGCATTCTCTCACTATCTCCTTTTTTGCTAACCAAATACTGATGCAAACTCCTCTTTACAGTCAAGAAATAATCATTATTTCTAAGTGATGCAGTAGAAATTGTGACGTTTCTGCTTGCAGCTCAAATGCTATGACATTTGCTGCAGTTCGCTCAGCTAGGACTGAACGGCATGCTCAATGCCCGAGTTCCCTACAAGCCTTCGCTTTCAGGGTAGTACAGCTTCATGGAGTCCTCAGATTGCAATGAGAACTCCCATACAATCAAAGCACAAGGCAGTCTTTGTCCCCAGAGTGATTCTCTCCCTGCTGGAAGCAAAACAAGTTAGAGGATCTTCTCTGCCTGGTGCTGATTTGGAGAAACATTTTGTCTGTCATCATCCACAAATCCATATGAAATGGATACAGAACCATGCTCTTCTCTCAGGGCTGCACAGGTTTCCTGTGCAGACTTTTCTGCTGTGCAGTATGGGAGTTCCAGATTCTTTATGGGGGATAACTGTAGACATTCACTGGCCAGTTTTGCAGTTTCCTTGGATATGCTATTTCCTCGTAAACAAATATGTGTTTGCTTCCAAATCCTTTTAACCCTACAGAACCATGCCCCCAAGCCTCATCTAATCCTGTTTTGGTGGCTGAAAACCCATATGCTGATTTATTGGCCTCTCTGCTCTTTCTGACAATCTCTTACTTCTATGTGGTGACTTCCTTGAGGTCATGTGAAACGCAAACCTCATTCCTTGAGCTCTGACTTTTCTCCTGGAATGACTCCCATTGTCTGGACAAAGGACTTATGGAAGTGAAGGAAGCTGAGAGAATATCTCAGTAGGCAAGGGCACATTTTGTCAAGCCTGATGACCTAAGTTCAATCCCCAGAGCCTACATCATTTTAAGGAGAGAACCAACTCCTGAAAGTTGTCCTTTGACTTCCCCATGCTTGCCAGCCAGTGTTGGGAAGAGCACAGAGGCCAATAAATAAGTATAAGAATCCTTATAGAATATGATATGAAATTGACATCAGTGTAAGCCAGTAAGCCAGAAGAGTCTCATGGGCACACCCAAGTTTAAAAGGATGCTGGGAACTTAGATTCATTAGCTACATAAACACGCACTCAGAGTTTATTTATGAAAGAATGAATGGGGGAAAGGATCCAAAGAACCATCAGGACTCTTCAGAAGACAAGTTGATTCTGAAACTGTATATATTTTAACAAAGTT
Source organism: Ondatra zibethicus (assembly GCA_004026605.1). Lineage (NCBI taxonomy): Eukaryota > Metazoa > Chordata > Mammalia > Rodentia > Cricetidae > Ondatra > Ondatra zibethicus. Next base: position 12,590 of record PVIU01010254.1, read on the forward strand.
TTTAACTTAACTATCCAGCTGCAAGACTGGGCTAAGGAAAGGTCAGAAGATGGGAGCATTGAATTCAGAATTCATAATTTATTGTACTTCCCTTTCTGTGCAAGTGGGTTGGAAATGAGCTGAACTTTGTACAGAAAAAGCCACATTCAACAGCTAAACAAATACAAAATTTCTTAGAATCATATTGATCCTCCAACACTAACAAATCCATAAGGCAGATATATCAATTCCAGGATAGTGGCAGGGTGAATGCATAGTGAATGTGTTTAAAAAATATGGGGGGGGGACACCAGACCAAATTCTGCTTCGATAAAAGTGAGGTTATCTTTTAAGATGTGATACAGATCATTAAAAACTGAAATCAGGAACCTGATATATTGATGACACAGCTTGAATTTGGCTTCATGACCATAAGATGCCTTCATTTGAATACTTTTTTTTTCCTGTCTCATACACTGAAATCCAATCTCATGTAAGATTTTATTCATTCAGAATGATAGATAAGTCCCCTAAATTATGGTGGAAATCAATAGTCTATTCTCCAAATAAAGTGAAATTGCTGGTTCATTTAATGAACAAATATACATGCAACTTCATAAACACATGGCCATAGTTCATTTTTTTCATTCATGGGGAGTGGATACCCAAAACATGACTTTACTATACAAGACATTTTTATTGAGTTTCTAATGCTGAAATAAATGACCTACAAACACATCCAAACTGTCTAATGAACTATCTTACCCCACTTGTTACCAGAATAGCTCTATGATCTAGCAAAGGAGTTGAAGAACTAGGCGTACTGAAACATGTTTATTCACACAATAACAACATTTAATAGTCACTGGGTGCTTAAAATGTATCAGATTCTAGCCTAAGTTGTATGTATAATTTGCAATTCAGTTGAGTCTAACAATAATAACTGTCTGACAGCATCATTTATCCTATGTGCAGACTTCAAAAGGAACAGACAACATAGTATTAAGTTATAAAAACAAGTCTCAACTTTTTTAATGAATCAAGAGATCTTAGAGGTTTTTCACCGGGTAGATTTACTCTGGGTCCTATCAGAAGGTGGGGCTTGATCATCTCTTTACTGGAACTTTACAGTGTGTTCGGGAAAGATGGGTAGTTAGGAATTTAACTTTAACTCCTACCAGATAAAGAGGACCTTTCCTCTTCCACCCCTTCAAGAATTTCTAGAACTTTACCGCTGTACAAAGTGACAACTTTCCTATAAACTGCCTCAAGGCAGCCACAGCCCCATGTTGATCCAAGTAATCTTTTTCTCAAAATTTCCAGCAGGTGGTTATGGGAGTGACCAACAGTGAGGGTTTTAACCTGAGATATGGCTGGTATCAAAGCTTGTGGTTGGAAGCACTCTGGCACATTTCTTGAAAACGATGGGAAAGGCGGGGGAGGGGAACCCATATTAAATAAACCCCGCTGATTTATTTAACAAATTCTTAACAGACACTGTTGTTTTCTCAAACTTAAGATACCAAATAACAGTTAAACTTCACATGAGCACAGAGCCCCAAACAAAATAAGTGGTCCTAACAGGTATGAGAAATAACCAGCGAACATTCTAGACACTGAAGGCCGCATAGCTCTAGGAGAAGCTGTTCAGATTGGCCAACGAAGCACAAAATTAACTGGAGGTAAATATAAAATGACTGACCGTAGTCTCACTCCAGAAAGAACTTTACAGAAACCAAACATGGAGCTGGAATCAGAACCCAGGCTAATAGTTTGTGCATTCCTGGGTAAATGAGTCTCTAGAACACTTCAAAGACACAATGGTCATATGACCTATTTGAGAAATTTGTTTATGAATAGCCTTGGGATTTCATTTGACTTTGGAATGGTTTTAACACCAAATATATATAAAAATACATATAAATTATAAATATTGTGAATATGCTCATTTCCCAAGTTGTAGTTGGTCACACTATCAGTAAATGATATTATGCAGAATAAATTAGTGTTAGAGTATGTAATCCATAAAAAGAACTAGGACTTACTGTATGCAAGGGCTATCAGAGTAACACTACTTTCCCGCTAAGTCCCAGTCTCTGCTGAAGGGTTGGAGGAGGATCCAGCTCATGCAAACACATGTATCCATTAGTTTCATGCTTGGCTGATATGCACAGAGACTCCTTAGGGTGAACCGGGTACCTCCCTCTATAGGACATGGCTTCCACCAACAAAGACAAAAGGTAAACAAAGCCCCATGATTGCAGCTGGGAACAAAAGAGAAAACCGAGACTGAAAGACATTTTGTCAACACAGGCATGGATGGAGGATGGGTTTGGAGGCCTTACCACCGAACTATTGCTCATGGAGGTTCAGGGAAAGGGGAAACTGATGTTTTCCGCTGTGTACCCACTGATGATCCCACCCAGCTCCAATGGTTACTTCCAACTCAACAGTCACATACATGACCCTGGTTAAACTCTTTGGATCACGAAACTAAACTGAAAGGAATGAATCCAGGAAGTAGACTGTGTTGGGGAGGGGAGCAGGGTTGCTGGGACAAGGACATCAGAGGGAACAGAGGTAATCAGAAATATTTATTTAGGGAAGTGTCAAATGGAGTAAAAAGAAGGCATCCTTTGCTCAGTGGCTGAACCTCTTGTGAGGGCTTCCTTGGAAGTCTAAAAGCAACATATTTTCCTTACAGCTTCTATCCTTGAAACAAAAGAGATTGGAAAATGTCATCCTAAATTTGGGTCTACTGCTTCACTAAATACAATTGAGGTATTCTAAGGAAGAATTGAGCATAGACATGGCTGAGCAACTAACCATAGCTTCTATGTAAGTTTGAAAAAATGGGTTATTTTCTTTATCTTTCTCTTTTATTTCACATACTTCCAAAAATTAATCAATCAATTGAATCCCATAAAACTGCTCTTGAGAGTTAGAGCTCTCTCTCTCTCTCCACTTTCACCTTTATCTTCTCCAGTTGTTTTCATCCTATTTTTGCTCTTACACATTACAAATAGGAACTCTCTTCCAGGATATGAAAACTGGCAGATTTGAAGATTTGACTATAAAAGTTTACTTAGGATAGAAGTATCCTTTTTGAGTTTTCATGTTTTTTACAGTATCTGTTTCCCAACCTTGCCAGGGAATTTTTTCTTTGTCCCATCAGCCTGCACTGTACCCTAGAAAATTGACATCTACATGCTGCATGGCCCATCTCCTTAGCTTGCTAACTTCTGGTTAGGTTTGGCCAAATAAGATGCCCAAAGGTGACTAAAAAGCACGGGATAAAAGAAATGGGACATAAAAAGACACTGTTGGCACCTTTCTTGTTTAGGTTAGGTTCTGACACTGTGCTTTGAACTTGTGTCTGGTAGCAGTCTGCCTCATTATGTTTTCTCCTCTTGATGGGCTCTGAAAGCCTCCTCACGGGGAGTGATGAGAGCTGACTGCCATTGTTGAAGCTGGACCCCAGCGCACTGTCTTTTGATGGTCCTCAACCTTGCTTTTCCCACTGAAATATTCTTTTTATTAGAAAGTCTCCTGAGAAGGATCCATTTCCTACACAAACCTTTATACATGGTGTGTATTAGTCAGCTTTTCATTGGTATGGTAACAGACTTTAAAAAACAGCTTAAAAGGGGGAAGAGGTTTTGGTTCCTGAATTGTAGCATCTGCTGTTTCTGGGCCTGTGCTGAGACAAAGCAACATGGCAGGGAAGCAAAGCAGCTCACTTCACAGAAGCCAGGAAGCAAGAGAAAAAGAAACAGACAAAGAGGAAGGGACAAGATAAACTCTCTACAGGCATGCTAATGCCTGCTTCTTCCAACAAGGTCACGACTCCTGACCTTTTACCACTTCCCTATAACCTTTAAGTTACCAGTCTCCAAATGGATTAATCTACTGATGATGTTATAACCTTTGCAATACAATCACCTTCCAAGAGCCACACTTCTGTTCACTACTATATCAGAGACTAAATCTTTCACGAATGAGCTTCTGGGAAATGGTTATGATTGAGTCTATAATCTTTCATGTCTGCCATGTGACTTGCATTGGCTTGAAGATGGGGAAAATTGAGATTGCCTCTCCCATGTTCCCAATGTACAGGGCATGTAAACCACAGACATAACCGGAAGTAGAAAGGTTACAATTATCTTTACAGAGTTAAGAACCAAGGAAAACTACAGTGGTACTTAGCACTGGCCCCTGCAGCATCCTGCCATCCCTAACACTAACCATTGACTACTTTACTCATTATTCTGTATCAAACCCAATATTGCTTAATCTCTGAAGCTGCCTCTGCTCATTCCCACCTTCATCTAGCATTTCCTGGTCTCTGTACCTGAATTATGTGCATATTACATTATAGTCACCTATCAACACTTTCTACTCCTGTCTTGACTTTCATCCAGGGAGGTGAGATGCCTTTCTTACAGTCTTTTATTTACAATATACAACTTGGGGTTGTTTACCCCCCACTTCTGATAACAGTAAGGAGCAGTGTCAGGGCGAAGCCAGGACTAGAGAGAAAACCACCACTGGATAGAACAAGCCAACTCATGAGGGAGATAATAAAACAAATGAAATTTGAGATATCTCAAGGGCAGAGGAAAAAACAGTAAACAAGAGAGCTCATGACTTAGTGATTATGAAACACAGGATGACCAGACACACTGTTCAGCAGGCATGTGAAACACAAAGGCTCACATTCAGAGGGGCAGGAGTGGGGACAGTGGTTGGAATGTCACCTATCTGTAGACAATTAGAAACAGTCAGAACAAGAGGAATGTTTCCAAGGACATGAGTGGGGAGCGAGCATCAGTGCTCCAGCCCCTCACCTTGCTCCTGGGGTCAGTGTTCTCTTTAATGCAGGGTTAAATCCACAGCCCTCATCAGCATCAGCTCCATTAGATCAAAGCCTAAGCTAATTTGCTAACTCTGTTAAATACATAAAGCCATCAGAAGTAATTTAATGCTTATCAGATATGCTTACTCCCTAATAAACCCTCACCTACCCCTTATTTCACCCTAATGAGCAAAGTGGATTCAGAAAATGAATATGTAATGAAGAATCCTTCCATGTATTTTCATGAAAGAATTAGAAGGGGGTTTATAGTGTAAGGGGGGACTGGCATTTAAGGGGGCATTTAGCTGCTTCATTGATTTCTATTTCATTTCAGAGTGTGCGACGCACGGCTGAGGTTTGTCAACCTTTCGTTAGCCTGGGTAATCCATCACAGTTAAATATCACATATTTAAGCTACAAATGCATTCTCACCATTTAGCATGCATTGAATTTTCTTTAATTTGCAAAGAGAATCACTGAGCACCAGACAAATAAAGGAACTGGTCTATCTGTTATCAAGAGTCCTGTAGCAAGGAAGATCTGCTTGGGGGTTCACACATCCGCCCAGAGGTTCCTGCTATCTCTGGGAATAAACAATGGTCTCACTCCTCTTCATACCATCCCTCAATCCCTAGGAAAATATACTTCCTCTCACCTATGTTTACCTCTCTGCCTTACCCCAACCTATTAAGATGACTTGCAAGAAGCATGCAGCTGAAAGGACATTCACAATAGCCTGGTTTACAACCTAGGTATTTGCATTTTAAATGTAAATCTTTGTGAGGTTCCCCTGTCTTCCCTTGGATGTGCCCAGTTCTCCCAGCACACTGGGTTTACCTCTCTCTAGACTATTTAGATTAAAAGAACAAGCTCCTATGGGAGTAAGTATGGATTCTATGGGCTCTCCATGGATTCTGCTGGCTCCCTAGGAAAATTCATTTCTTCCTGTAGTTATGCTGCCTCTTCCTTATATCATTGAAGATACATATTCTTTTCTGTGATTGCCAAAGAGTCTCTAAACTGTCACATAGTTATTGATACACCAAAGACCAACCTGGCTATCTACAGGGTGTCTGACCAAGCTAGGGACCAGGCATACACAAGGCTAAGTATCATAGGAGGGGTAACCAAAATGACTGGAACCTGACAGGGATTGGGAGGGGAGGTAGCAGAGGACACATGTAGTCAGGCTGACTATAAGAAAGCCAGGACTTGAGATGACTCTTTCTAAACCTGTGTGACAATAGAGCTGGATGGGTTGTGTGTCTATATGTGTGAGAGAACTGTGTATGTCATTGATTTTTATTTCTGGTTTGGATCATTTTCAAATGTGTCAAACCATAGAACAGCACACTTTTGATCCATATATCTTACAAATCCAGTCACTCTGAGAATGGCATCACTCCATAACAGGTTGAATCCTCCCAGGTCTACCTCCATGTTCTCTTCTCTGAAGCTGTCTTCAAACTCTCAGAATCACCCCCTCCCATTTTGTTTTAGATACAGAGAGATCCAACTTTCTCAGCTCCTTCTGGACCCTTACTTTGTGTAGGAATAGACTCAACTTTTATATTCTGGGAGGCCCACTAAAGTTTTTCCTAAATAAAGAGTAGATTTTAAATAAGAATGGACTGCAAATCTCAGTGACAGAACTATCATCTAATGTCCACATGGTTCAGCTGTGGGATCGTGGCTGATCTTGGCAGGGCTGCTCACACATCTGGAGGCTCAGGAACAGCCTCTTCTAGGATAGGAAGACTACATGTCATCTCTTTCTCCTCCTCTTGGGATCAGCAGAGACAGCAGAAGGCAAGTATAGCAGAACCATGTGAGCATTTGTTCAAGTCTCCTCCTATATCAGGCCTGCTAATGTCACACTGACCAAAGTAATCTATGTAGCTGATGCCATCAGGGAAGGAGTGGCTACAGAGCAGCACAGCAATGGATCAAAAGAAACAGGGATGGAGGCCAGTAATGCAACCAATCTCATATATCTTCATTTAGTCAAAAAAAAAAGCATGATCAGGTTTAGATTTTATTTCATTATTCTTATATGAGTCCATATGACCTGGACCAGGGCATTCAACTGAGTAGGGACAACTTCAGGCCAGAATTCAGATCCCTAAACCCACAGTTCAATGATACGTCGCCTTCACTGTACCATCTCCTTAAAAGCCACAAAGGGCCTCATTTCTCCGTGTCTCTAGGAAACTTGGCATAAAATGTTGTAAAATTCCTGGAGTTTGGACCAGGGATTCACGCTGCATAGTTATAAGTAACATTTTATCTGAGCCACCACCTTGTCAGGATATTATAAATAGCTCAAAAATTAGAAATTGAAATCATTTGCCTAATTTTACTTCTCTGAGAAATTGTGATATGGAACTGAAAAACTTAAAGTTATAACACCCGCCCAGAGGCTCGATATGAATAACACTCTGACATATTCTCTAACTGCACATATATCATTCTTTTTTATGTTTAACAAGTCAATGTAAGCCTGCTTCACTGAATATCATACTGAAAATAGCCCTCTTCTCCCCAGTTGATCTAGATAATATACACTTGTGTGCGATGGGAACTCGATATCAACTCGTTATAAAGCTTAGTTGTGGATTTGGGGAAAGGAAGGTTCTCCCATATTGTTTCTCCCTCTTGATTTACCTGTTTTCAATCAGTAGTTCTTGAAGAGACAATGTCTGGAGACGTGTGTGTGTGTGTGTTAGTATATGTATGTGTGCACTCTTGTATGTACTTGCCCATGCGTGCATGAGTGGAAGGCCAGAGTGGAATGTTGAGATATCTTCCTCTGTCACTCCTCCACCTTGTTTTCTGTCCTTCTCATTAAACCCGGAGCTCACTGGTTTATCAAGACAAGCAATTCTCAGTCTGCAGGTAGTGACCATTTTGAGCGTCATTTATCAGATATCCTACATATCAGATACTTACAGTATGATTCCTAACAGTAAAAAAATTACAGTTATGATGTAGCAATGAAATAATTTTAGGATCGGGGATCACCATGACATGAAGAACCATATTAAACGTCATAGCACTAGAAAGGTTGAGAACCACTGCTTTAGACTAACCAGCAATCTTCTGGGATCCCCTTGTCTACACCCACTGGGCACGTGCTGCCACACTTGTATTTTCTACGTGGGTATTGGGGATCTGAGCTCAGGTTCTCATGCTTGGATAGCCATATGAGCCACCTCCCCCACCGTGGAGACATTTCTAATTGCTACATTTTATAGGAGGTGTTATGGCATCTAGGGAGTAGAAGTTGGGAGGGGACATGAATGAAACTTCTTACAGTGCACAGGAGGTGTTCCCATGTCACATATAAAAGACTCATGTGGCCTAAAATGTCAATGGTGCTGCTTTAAAGAAACCCTGCTTTAAAGAATTAAGATACCCAAACATGAACTTCTGGCATCCATAAACTGATTACAAAGATTTTTTTCTTAATTAAGGTTATTTCTTCTGGAAAGGTAGTGTTTAGCTGAACCAACAAAGGAGACAACAAATATAACCCTTTATGCTGGCTCGATATTTATTCCTTCATGTCTAGGTCTCCTTCATCTTCTCCCATGGGCAGGTCCCCGTAGTGCACAGTGAGAAGAGGTGTGTACCCTTTGGAGGCACCCTTGACACTAAATCCCGAGTGACAAATGACTGGCTGAACAGACAGGCTTACTATATGTTGTCTGATTTGCTCTCTCCTTTGCAGTAAAATGCAACATGGCCAATTGACTCACAGGGTTGTGTGGAGATCAATTTAAATCATCTATCTAAACTCTCTGGCCCGATGTAAGTGTTCAGTAATTACCAGTCTCCACTCATTTAAATTGAAAGTTCCCTTAATTTCAATCTAGGTCTTGTAGTCAGGTTATTTAGGACTAATCAGACTCTACCAAAAGCCCACAAGTACGTAATGAGAGGAAAAAAAAGAAGTCTGTTCATGAGATTCCTGAGTCTTCTTTTCTTGTAATACTCAGCATGTTTAGTGAGGGGAATGGGGCTTCTAGGCTCGCTTGGACAGTGTTCTACCCACTAGTGACTAATATCCAGATCAGTGTAAAGGCTTCTCCTTCAGGCTTGATATTCAGATCATTTCCACATCAGCTGGAGAGTCTAAAGCCCTTTGAGGAGGAAATGTCTCAGGAACAGCTAAATGTAAATAAACCTAAGGACCAGAGAGGCCAATACAGGATATATTATAATCCATGACACATTATGGGGAATGATAGAGAAAGTAGTGCCTGGGAAAACAGCATTGAACAAATGTAAATGAAGTAAGGGCAGAGCAAAGATTATTCTGGCTGTCCTGCTGCCCCTCTGACTTTCAGAAAAGAAAAACAGCCTTCTTCAACGAAACCACTCTAAAATTAGTCTCCTTCAAAATATAGTTATAATTAGGTGACAGATGCCAAGTTCAAAAGTCTCTTCCTTAGTTTCGTTAGGAATCATGCCGATTTATGATATCGGAGCTATTGGCAAGATTCAAATTATCTTCCTGAATCAAATCACTATGTTATTCAGACAGTTTTGAAATGTGCTCTCATTGAGATATGTTTAAGTTTTCTGATCCAATAATTGAATGTGTAAGACTTTTTTCCTCTAAATCCTTATGCAGGTATGAAAATAGTTATAAGAATGTTCACTGCAATACTATTTATAATGGAAAATATTAGAGGTAACATGAACGCCCACAGTGGGAAATGTGACTTAATAAATGATGTCGCATCATTCTAAGAAATACTGAAAGAGAATGAGGAGGCTGTGTCTGCAAACACACACTTGGAAAGCTAAAAAAAAAAAAACTTAGACAAATATAGCAAAATCACATTTTTATCTTAAAGAGTAGTCTATAGGAAATAGCAGAGACTACAAAACAAGTACATAAAATTTTAACAACTGAGTGGTTAAACACTGAGACAAACACTGGGTAGCAAATGAGAAAAGAATGTCATAAGGGAGACTGTTCTCTGCAGCACTACATTAGTCACTTCTCAGGAAGATAATAGATCCACGTTATAACTTACAGAAATGAGGTGCTGCTTTGAACTGTTTTGTGTACACACACACACACACACACACACACACACACACACACACACTACAAGATAGCCATGCTCATAGATACACTAATTACAATTTTATGAACCTTTAAGTGTGCCAAAATTACATCAGATAAAGAAACCATTGTGTGTATCCCAGACACTAAGTGTTCACATAGAAGGCAGAGCTTCCCTAACAGCTAGAGTGTTGGAAGAGCTAAAGAAGCCCTAACAAGTATGGCAGTCTGAATGAGCGTGGTCCCCAGGCTCTGACATTCGAATACCGGTCCCCAGTTGGTAGCACTGTTTGTGGAGGTTTAGGAGGCATGGTCTTGTTGGAGGAAGTACATCACTGGTGGAGAGCTTCAGGAGTTTAAGGACTCATGGCCTTCGAGTTTGTCACTCTGCTTGCTGTTCAAAATGTGAGCTCTCAACTGTTCATGTTGCTGTGTCTGCTGCCTGCCGCCTGTTGTGATGGACTCTGACCCTCTGGAACCATAAACCCAAATAAACTCTTCCTTCTACAAGTTGACTTGGTCATGGTGTTCTGTCACAGCAGCAGAAAAGCAAGTCATGCAACAGGCAAACTCAGCTTAAAGCACCCTATACTTCAGGTGATGTTGGCAAACATCCAGGATTCTAAACTTCCTCTGGGATTTCTTACCTTCTTTTCCATCAGCAGCAACAAAGAAAATTATTCTCCAGAGCTTATGGCTAAGTTCCTACATATTCTCACTTATTTAGACAGCAACTAAATGCATAACAGCCACAAATGCATAACAGTTCATCCCTGTATTCTGCCTAACAACATTTGTGTGAGTTTCTTTCGTTGGAAAACTCCAACCCAGAACTTCAAAGTAACAAAAGTAAATTTCCAAGATTGTCTTATCAGATACAAAGAGAGATGAATACGGGAATGGAGGTGGGACTGAGTGGACAAGATAACCAAGCATAGTGTACCCTATTATTGGATCATAATCAGTGATACACTTTGACTCTTGTTTAATTTCTTAGTAAAGGCAATAGTAATATCCTGCTTCTACTTCACAAGTAGTCCCTGTAAATTGAAAACTCACCTATACATACTATCCCGAAATTCATGACCCAACACTTTATGTGTCAACTTTTCTGTCTGTGAGTAAAATGTACTCCTTCTCTAATTCATTCCATCTGGTGGAATCATTACAGGGAGGAAGAATTACCCTTTTCATGATATTGTTCTAAATGTTAGGGCTATGCAAGGAGTTCAGTGACTCTCTCTCTCTCTCTCTCTCTCTCTCTCTCTCTCTCTCTCTCTCTCACACACACACACACACACACACAAACTATGTAGTCTCTTCATTTGTAAACACCTCTTCAGTAGTTGTCTGTTGATGTAGGCACAGCTAAATTCACAATCTACATATCAAATCCATCTATATGCCACTTACCAGAATTGCCTTGTTATCAGTGTTCCAACCTTTCCCTAATCCTTGACCCACAAACAAACTATCACTCACAGAAATCACTGGTGTTATAACACTGGCCATCTCTCCTACTGGGCAAAATGAATAGCAAGATGCACACATCCTAGTTCTGCCAATTGCTACATCCTTTTACTCTTGAGTGGAGTTAGGTGATCATGGCAATTGTTTATGCAACAACCATCACACCTTTTTTGCTTACTGGAAGAAACCTAATATTGTACAGAAAGTAGCAGCAGCATACTTTAGGAAAATGAACCCAAAAGTAGAGTAAGAATCGTTAAGTACACCAAGGTAAAACTATTTCTACAATACTGGCTAAGGACTTAGGAATGGTCATGTGACCCCGTTCTGTTCAATGGGACCTGGAAGGAAATATGATATTTTCAGGAGACTCTTTTCTCCCAATAATGTAGAAGAAAAGGACAGGTAGAAGCTGGCTAGAGGACAGAGATCACTGGGATCCAGAACCGGGCAAGCTTAAAACCTCCTTTCGTTCTGATATGTGGTCTAACTCCCAGGTTTAAAAGCAATTTCTATCAGGTATTCTGCTGGAGCTGAAGTGATACTAACTTGAAAATAATAATTTAAATTTTCATCACCTTTGTCAAGAGGGCGTTTTACAAACTTATAAATATCAAGCAATTTTTGCATAATTGTAATTCCTTTTGTAAACAATACATGTGGAAACGGAAGGACAGAGGAGAAACAAACAAAAACTCAAGAGGAATCTCTTCCCTCACATGTCAGGGAAACTATTAGGTCCGAGAATATCTTTCTGTCCCAAACAGACACGAACGATTAAATCGGTGAGTGGGGAGAGGAATATGTTCCTCAGCTCCAGAACCAGGACACCAACCAAGGCAGGAAGTCAGAAGGAAGAAAAAAACAGCTGGAAAAATGGGAGTGGAGCCCATGCAGGCTTTGCAGGCCACTTAGACTATGCTGGATGCATGGGTGTGGGGGCGGGGCTTCACAGTCGGCCTGGCCTGGCTCCACACAGGCCTGATGTGTGGGTTAAGCAGGATACTTGGAGAGCAGCTGGCAGCCCCGGCAGCCCTTCTCCCTCCTATGAGCCTTGCCATTTGTCGCAGACGGAAGACACACGCCAGGATGCCCACTATTGGGAGTTTAGTTTTGCACAACTTCTGTACCGCCTCGCCCAGAAGGAACTGATGAACGCAGTGGTAGCTTGTGAATTTATTTTCCTCAGATGGAATCGATATGTTTTTGGAAAGGACTTTGCCCTGCGTTTATTCACTAGGGAGCATTTGTGTCCTGCTGGACAGATGGTAGATGAAGTCATAGCAGCAAGCAGCATAAGAGAGCAACCTCTGCTGCCATCTTCTGATGAGAGGAGAAAGGAGCAGAGAGAAGGAGAAAAGCAAATAATAATAATGACAATAAAAAGAAATTCTCAGGAAGCCGTTTTGTTTGTTTGTTTTGTTTTGTTTTTTTAATCTGCTAAACCTGGATGCCCTAAAGGAATATTTGGAAGTGAGGTTCACTCCCCTTCCACGCAGCAGAAACAAATCCCTGAGCCCCTGCCACACCAACCCCAGTCATCCTTTTTCACCCTAGGTGGCTGGTACGGTCCAGTTATAACTGTTGGAGTGACTCAACAGAACCCAGATGTAGATTCTATTATAGCTTTTTTTGAATATTGACCTCTATGTGGTCTTTACTTTGACTCAAACGGCCTGAAAGCATCCACACTTCATTCCTACGTGTAAAGAAAAAGATTTCTGGCTTAGGTGGCCCAAAAACTGAATAAGATTGGAGGGTATTTATCCTTCACCCTCCTGACCTGGTTCTGAGCTGGTTTTGAATCCAATGAAAAGAGCAGGAAGATGAGGCCTGCCACTCAAGAAGCACTGTACAAAACCCTTTGAAGAAGTCAGCCTAAGCCAGGGTATGCACAGCTAAGTGACCCCACAATCCAGTCCACTCTGACACAGGGCTTCCAGCATAGTTGGCATCTCAGGAGCAAAGTGGAACCAATAACAGAAGACAGCCACACCTGGCATTTTGTATAAGATGGGGAAGCAGAGGCTCTGGGTCAGGAAGAGGAAGGACTGAAAGAACAGAGAGGCATATTCCAAACCACATTCATTCCTTGATTCATTTAGCAACTATTTATTGAAAGCCAATAATACACCAGGCAGTGAACAAAGGACACACATCCACACACATATAAACACACATATACACATATAAACACATACATATAAATGCACACACCTGCATATATACAAACATATACATAAACATATGTGCATACACATATACCTTCAAATGTATTCACACACAGAACTTACCTCCATAGAACTGCTAGTCTATCAAACAACTATTAAAATATCATGTCATCCATTTGAAAAAGAGAATAAACCAATGAGGAAAGACATAGTATTGGGATGTGAGTTAGTTTTACATAGGCGAGATTTGGAGGGATTCATTGACATAATGAGCCTAGAACAAAAACAAGAATGGGTTCATATATGCTTATTATTTCTTCCATTGGCTTTATCTACTTATCACTATATAGCTACCTTCGATGATCTTTGTAACAGGTTTTGAACTAAAATCTGTTCTATCTGATACAGCTAATCTTGCCCTAAACTCACTCAGTAGACCAGGCAGATAATGCCTTCTGATCCTCCTGCTTCAGTCTCCTGGTAGCTTGGAATTACGGGAGCTGAAGTACCGTCTCCTGTACCACCAATCTCGGCTTTAATTTACATGCTAACAGGTCCTTTAGTTACTGTGTTGGGAATACAGAATGGAGAGGAAGATAAGTTAAGGGAAAGTTAAAAAGCTATTGCAAAGACCCAGTCAAGAGAGAAAGGTGGCTCGCACATTCCTCCAGCAGAGAGATGAAAATCAAGGAATGCTGACATTTAATATGTATTTTGAGGAGACAGCAAAGGTTCACAGATCATATCAAATGTGAAATGAAAAATAAAGAACAGTCAGATATGTCTCTACTGATTTTCATCTGTATGACTAAAAATAGCAGCTGACCTTGAGAGCAACAGAGGAACAGTTTGATTAGAAGTTCACTTCTAAGACTCAGCATTCAGTTGTCTACTTGATAACCAAGGGAAGACACTGAGAAGACAGACATCTGAGTCAGGGGTGTTAGGGAGCAAGTGACTGCCAAAGCTGTAGGTTTGGGGGACCACCAGCTGACAGGTGGTGAGACTGTGAGACGCTATGAGAGGGCCTTCGGGATGAGCACAAGTAGTAGGGACATCTACTTAGAGAATAATACACAGCAAAGATATAAAGAAAAACTACCAAAGGAGACTGAGAAAGAGCAGCCAATGAGCTGCGAGGAAATCCTCAAAGAGGCTGTGTCTCAGAGACCAAGTGCAGGTTTCTAAGAGGTGGGAAATAGGACACCTAACAAGTGTTGCTCGCAGAGTGAGAACAAAGGAGCTTATTATCCCTCATCTAGACTTCTTGGAACTAGGAAGGATTTGGAAATTTTAGATATTTTTCTAGTCTCACCATATATATATGGAGAGAGAGAGAGAGATCTTGGGGTATGAATGTAAATCTTATCATGAAATCCATTTATGCTACAGCACAAAACATGTGTATTGACTGCCCCTCATTACATGAGGCCAGATGCAGAATTTTCTGTATATAGCATCATATAAATGCTCCAAATGATTCAGAAGTTTAGGTTTGGGATTTTCAGATTGGGATACTCAACCTTTGCATATATGAGTTCTGAGAACTAATTCTTTAGTGAAATAACACAAACATGATTGATAGCCATCTATAAGCTGTGTGAGAAAATCTTGAGAGAAGTAGATTGAGGAGAAATGGGGAGAAAGAAGAATTCAAGTCAGGGCATGGTCAATGCATTGGGAGTTCACGTAGAAATTCGTTCAATGTTGAGTCTCAGATAAGCAAATGAAAGCATGGGGAAGAGGCTGACACTTGGAGCCTAACATTTGAAGATAAAGTATCATTACAAACAGCCTGATGTGGTGGCTCAAGTTTTTTTTTTTTTTTATTCCTAGCACTTGGGAGGCAGAAGCAGGCAGATCTATGTGAGTACAAGGCCAGACTAGCCTATGTAGTGAGTTACAGGACATCCAAAGTTACATTGTGAGATTCTGTCTCAGAAATAAAAATCAGTATCACATCAATACTGGTGTGTCCCCAAATGTTTCTGTAGGCTGGTAAGATCTAAGAATGTGTACATTAGATCACATTGTATCTTCCTCTTAATAAACATTTGCACAAGTGACTCTCCTCCTTTGCAAAAGGCAATCAATCCAAAGCCTCGAAGTTTTGACTCATGAGAAAGGATTCCAGACCAAAAGATTTTGTCCATGTAAAGTTTCCCTGTGGCTCATTTCATTTCACCTTTTGCTCTGAGTAGCTGGAACATCTCATCTTTCTCATTCAATAATTGGCTGGAAAACCTACACACATTTTATTTTCTTATAGAGTTGGATCCATAAAGTTGGGCTTCCATGCCATGAATCACTTTGAATCTGTCCTCTATTTCCTACATTACCCTAGCTTTCTGAACAATAGACCCTGATGTTTTAGGTAATAGCCAGACAACTGTGAGCAAGACTCAACAGCTGTCCAAGGCCAACATCCAGGCTTGTCTGCATTTGCTGACCTCACCATAGGCACAAATTCTGCCATGACTTGGTTTTTCTGTAATATCATTAAACTACTTTGATATAATAATAATATATGACTATTTTTCAATCATTTGGTTTCTTCTCTTTTTTCCCACTGAAAACATAGGGAGTTCAGCCCTATGTTGTTTACCTCTTTATAGAGGCAAGGTATATCTAGATAGATAGATACATACATACATACATACATACATACATACATACATAGGTAGATAGAGATTTCTTGACTCCTGACTTTTGTGTAAATATTTCCAAGCCTGAAAGTGAAGAGGGCTGAACCATTGAAAAAGTATGCTGAAAACAAAATGGGATAAAACTTTCATTGAAATTTTAATGCTGAGAGGTGTGATTAAAAAAAAAAAAGATGTTTAGATAATGGGGATTTGCCCCTGCTTCCTGGCATCAGTAGGAGAAAGATGTAGTGATATGTTTAATCATACAGGGCACTACTGGTATTACCAAAATAAACCTCTGCAGAGTGAGTTAGAGGGCTCTTCTAAAGATTATAAAACTACCCAAGGTATGCTTAAATGAACCAGAAGGAGACCACAACAGATTTGCTTTGCTCGACAGATCAATGAGATGGGAGCTTTGTATTGAAGCTGAGCACAACAAAGTAAAATAATCTCCACTTACAATGGTCCTGTGTTCATGGATGAGGGTGGGGACAACAGTCCTCGGTTTCAAACAGCTTTCCTTTCCGTGACCTTGGGTCACATAATGATGCATCCCTCTCCACCCTGCTAAAAACAAGATAATAGATGCTTGTCTATTTCACCACCACTCTGTACCCAAAGCTTACCACACAGTCTGGTGTATAGCAGATCGATCCAAAATACTTGTTAAATAAGTGGTGCAGAATTAATGCATGGCATGCATGCATGTGCGCTCCGCCAATTTTATGTTGCTGCAAAAACTAAATGAAATAATACATGTAAAATCATTTGGCACACTCAACAGCCCGTCACAAATGTAAGCAGGCAGCATTATCATTCCCGCCTTGATTTTTACCCTCCACTGTTGGGAGTGAAAATTGATTACCTATTAAGTGCTGAGTGAGAAGGTTAACCTTAATAATTTCATTTGGCTTGCGTACAGAAAGCTCTGTTCCTGCCATACCTTGAATAATCACTGGCAGATACTGCAGATGCCAGCTCTCCCTTTCTCCCCATTCCAGCTGGTAGGGCCAAGTTCTTCCTGCAATATATTGGATCTGAGAGCCCACAATGATGTGTATGGTTGGGAAAAGCAGAGAAAGGTGGCAGTGTCTTTCTCTACAGTCCCTGCCATGTGCTGTTTTGAGTTAGTAAATAGTCATGAAATCGGTGTTCTTTGGTGACTAAAATGTCATGCAAGCGCAGATTCTCAGAACCACAGAACTATTTCCTTCACAGCAGAACTTTGATCCCAAAGACAGAAACAAAGCGCATATGGGATAACAATGGGCGACAAGGCGCATTATGGGTACAATATTTGCCTTTTTTGTAGAACTTACTCTCATCTCTGCGCAGCATCGTTTGTGTTATAATCAAGTGATATCCAGCACAGAGATAACAAATGCAAGAGCAAAGAGAAGCAAAATATTTTCTAGTTTGTAATACACCAGTTCCTAGAAACAACATGCATTTACCAGAGACTGAGATGTCAGCGGCATGGGTAAAGATTAGTGGACAGATCCGAGTGAGCTGCAGTTAGGCAAGAGGAATGGGTGTTACTGATCCAATGGACTTCATGTCACCTACAGACAACAGTAATGTATGTAAAGGTCAACAAAGCCAGAAGAAATGATTTTGAATGCTTTGATTACAAAGAAATAATAAATGTTTGAGGAAGTAGATATGTATAGCCAGATTTATCGTTGCATAGAGTATACAAGCATCAATGAAGCATAAGGACCTCATAAATATGTATAGTTTGGATCTGTCAATGAAAGAATTAAGTAGTTGTGAGAAACCCTGTGCATATCTAATCCAACACAGATGAGGAAGAGCTGAATGAATGCTTTTGTTTGTCTCATTTTACTCTTGAGGAAGGTCTCCTGTAGCCTTTACTGGTCTCAAAATGCTGCTTCCCATTTTCCTACCTTCATCTCCTGAGAGAGGGGATTACAGGCATACACTGCCTTGCCAGATTTGTGTGGTTCTGGAGATTACACTTAATGTAATGCTAAGCAAGCATTCTACCAACTGAGTTAGGTCCCCAGCTGCTGGGTATTTATTCGTTCATTATTTATTTAAATACTCAGGGATTAAAATCTCAACCCCTTATTGACTGGTCCATATCAACCAAGAGTCTTACATCAACTAAATATTTTGCTCATTATATTTATATTACATAAAAATGGTTTGGGTCTCTTTTGTTGAATAATTTTTGAGCTGTACTATTATACCAAATAAAACACAATTTCTGAAGCCTCACTGAGAGGAGACAGCATGCAAGCCAAAACAAAGGCACACATTCTTGGTCATAAGGGAATATATCACAGTGCTTAATGTGTCTGTTTACTGGCTATGAAACATACGAGAGCTGCAGAAGAACAGGAAGAGATGGATTGATTGCTGGATTCTTGCAGCAGACACAACTGAAGGGATGACTTGGGCAATAAAGGTAGAGCACCCCCAGGTCACAGAGAAGGTAGAAAATTCTCCTTGTCTCTAAGTGCCACCTAAACAGCAGGCAGTCCCCGGGACAGAAGACCAATATATCACCCCATAAAGCCCTCTAGTTATTCACAGGGAGGATGTGAGATGAGAAACTGAGGTTTGAAGAAGCTATTTAAATAAGATTATTTAATTACATGGGGGACAAATTCAAATCCTTGGTGTTCAAGTCTGTTAGTCTGTAAGTAGTCTCCTTGAAGTTTGAGTCATAAAAGTCAAGTTCTTCAATTAACAATAAATATAAAAGTCATAGGAAGAATGCATTTATGAAAGCATCTGTGTGTATGTGTATGAGTAAAACTATAAAAATTGCTAATTGTAGCATTTCTGGACATCGAACATTTTGAAGAAGTTAGCCATTATCAAATACGCTAGAACAATCTGATTTCTTACTCCACATGCACTGGAAGTTTTGCCTTCTTCACGGCATCATTTAAGTAACTACTTAGAGATAAGTAGTAGAAATGTCATCAGTCATCTCTCATGTTTATTGAATGTATGATGGTACTGGCTTGGATAAATGTGTTGTCAAGAGGTTTTGTCATATATGAACACCTAGAGTATGACTTGACCATGGCATCACTAAAGTGTATAATAACTACTGTTGTAGATGTACTCCATCATTGGCCTTAATACCAATGTGGAGTATATGACTACATTTGTGTCATATGTTTCTGTGCTTACTTTCATCTGGGTCAATTGAAATACACTCTTTATAGCAATAATGTGTTATCTGTTTAATCAACTGAGATTTTGTAGAGCTTGGACAAACCTCCAATAATTTAGGAAGCTACAACTTAATTATGCTCTTGGTACCTCAAGTTGGAAGAAGACCAAAGGGAAATAAACAATATCCTCAGATAAGGTGATGTAGAAAATAAACAGTAAGGACAAGAACAGCCAGGTTATCTCTTACACAGTAAACTCTCATAATGTCTAGACACAAGATATCCCTGAAGTATGTGACACCAAGCATGGAAAGATCTTCAGCATGAACTTTGAAATTATCAAGGAAAACAGAATATGAGGGGATATATGGAGAATATTTTGTTTATGTTTGTAATTTTTTTTTTTTTGGTTTTTCGAGACAAGGTTTCTCTGCAGCTTTGGAGCTGTCCTGGAACTAGCTCTTGTAGACCACGCTGGTCTTGAATTCACAGAGCTCTGCCTGCCTTTGCCTCCTGAGTGCTGGGAGTAAAAGCATGCACCATTACCACCTGCTTGTAAAGTAATGTCTTAACATAGGAAACTAAGACAATTACTTTTATCCCAAAGTAGCTAATTCATTATGCATTCAAATACACACTCCTTGAGCATCTTATATATAGTCCTCCATCTGCCTTTGGGGAAAAAATAATAAAACTTTTGACCTCAAAGAATTTAGGATGGCTGATTAAAAACAGACTTATTGAGGGTAGTCCTGAAGTTTTCAAGATAAGAGACAGAAAACTAATTAGGAGAAAAAGATGCCATAAACCAACAGAAAAATACTAGATAAAGACAGAGGGGCATATTAAATAAAATATTTAGGAGATAAAAATAGGTAGTACTTTGTAATTTACTGGATAGTATTTTTATAGCATGGTGAAAGGTATCTTTTTTGATTTTTAGCTTGGAGAAAATCCAACAGATAATTCAAAATTCATGGAGCCATTCATGTAAGAAATATTTATCAAATGTTTCTTAAACATCAAGAACTTTAGGTACTCTCAAATTGGTTAAATGTTCAAGATTAGAGAAAAATTTCCAGAGATTTAGACATTAAAAGAGAACATAAGATATTATGTGTTATAATTATTCCTTATAAACCACAAACAAGACAGATCCAAGTAGCATTTAATGACCACCATATGTCAAGCACCACCTTGCACATGGCGCACTTTATAATGACTGACTTTCGGCATCTCACTCACTTAGGAAGAAAATGGCCTGAGAGGCTCTAAGTTCCTTCTCTGTGGACTCAGAGAATAATATGATTGAAGTCACATTCAAAATTAGGTTTCTCAGTCCCCAAATCTCTTGTCCCTCACAGTCTTATCATCATCATGGAGAGTTGGTGGACTTCACAGGGTTTCATCAAGAGTGATACTGAACCAAGACCTTCTCTTTCCCATGGAGTTCACTGTTCCTCATCATGACAACGTATGTTACATTTTATTATAAATCTGTTCTTTTCGAATGTATGTGACTCTTTGAAAATGCTTTCCTAAATTGAACATACTTTTTACAAGTCTTACTGCAGAATTCTAAAAATATATAGTACTAACTTGCAAAAACTAATTATATGCCCTCCTCCCTAGCTTTGCATTTAGTTATGGGCATGCTGATAGCTTGGAATCAATCCTAGGATTATTATATTGCAGACGTTGAAATAATCTGGGTTTCTACCAATTTGTTTTAAGACAGTCGGTTGCTAAATATTTACCGGCACCACCACTGTACATAAAGATATTACTTATATTTTGAAAATTATTGAGGTCTTCAAAATTTCTTCCTTAGTAAGAGTAAAGTTTGGATGGATAGACAAGTGATAGATAGATAGACAGACAGACAGATAATAGATAGATGATAGAAGATATAGATATATAATATGGATTTTTATTTTATTTCCTACTTATGTATATATATGTGGGTATGGGTGTGAGTGGATGGGTATGGGGGTGTGGGTGCATATGTATATAGAAACCAGAAAAATGGCATTGGATTCCTGGAACTAGAGTTAGGTGTTTATAAGACACCTAATGTGGATGACTATTTTGTCATCATAAACCTTCATCCAGCAACTGATGGAAGCAGATGCAGAGATCCACAGCTATGCACTGGACCAAGCTCCAAAAGTCCATTTGAAGAGAGGGAGGAGCAATAATATGAGCAAAGGTGTCAAAACCATGATGGGGATACCCACAGACAGATGACCTGAGCTAGTGGGAGCTCACTGACTCTGGACTGACAGTGGGGAAACCTACATAGGACCAAACTAGGCCTTCTGAATGTGGGTGACAGCTGGAAGGCTGGGGCAGTCTGTGGGGCCACTGGCAGTGGGACCACAACTTATCCCTAGTGCTTGAGCAGGCTTTTTGGAGCCCATTCTCTTTGGAAGGACACCTTGCTCAGCCTAGATATAGGGGTAGGGTCTTGGTCCTTCCTCAAAGTGATGTGCTAGTCTTTGTTGACTCCCAATGGGAAGCCTTACCCTCTCTGAGGAATGGATGAGGGGTGGGGTGGGGGGAAGGTGGGGACAGCGGGAAGAGGGGAGGGAGAGGGAACTGGGATTAGTATGTAAAATGATAAAAGATTATTTTAAAAAATATAAAAGAAAGAATCACAAGGAAAAAAAAGAACTGACCTCAAGTCCTCTACAGGTAGAGTAGAGACTCTTAACCACTGAGTAATTCTTCTAGCTCCATCTTATATAATTTTGGTGTTACCTATTGGATTACCAGAAGAGAACATTATCATTATACTTTGAAGCATTTTTGTTTGATTGGTTGGTTTTTTGAAACAGGGTTTCGCTGCGTAGCCTTGGTTTTCCTGGTACTCACTGTGTAGACCTGGCTTTGAACTCACAGAGATCCACCTGCCCCTGCCTCTGCCTCTGGAATGCTGGGATTAAAGGCATGCACTGGTCCATCTGGCTTGTAC
The DNA here is from genome assembly GCA_004026605.1 of Ondatra zibethicus. Taxonomy (NCBI): domain Eukaryota; kingdom Metazoa; phylum Chordata; class Mammalia; order Rodentia; family Cricetidae; genus Ondatra; species Ondatra zibethicus. The sequence continues at coordinate 34,916 of PVIU01010254.1, forward strand.
TTAGAAATTTTATGCACAATTAACTCTATCCATTCATACCCATGGTTTGTGAATATACTAATGTACCCCAGCTCTGTTTTTCTGGTCCTGCCTTCCCTCTCTTTGATCACTTTCAAGAATCTTGTGCTTCAAAACCAGAGCCTGTTCTAGGATTGCCTTCTTTAGGTATATGTGAAGCTTGGAACGAAGCATTTGTATTTATTTATTCATGTGGGATTCCAGGATGTCCCCTTAACAATAACTAAACCATCGGCTTAGAAATATAACCACAACTACCTTTTTCTGTGACAATTTCACATGCTCTTGCTGTTGCATGATTTCTCAGCTGCCAGGGTTGAATGTGTACAATGACTCTTTGAATAATGTAACTCCAAGCGTGTGGAGATGCTTTACCTGAAATCATTTGTATTTTATTTTGGGTGGCTATATAATAGCATGAGCAGACTCTTTCAGAGTAACTAATGCTACAGTCAGAAGAGACTTCCCCTACCTTAAGATGGAGAAGTGAACAATTATTCTTCCTTTCAATGGCACTGGAGGTGGGGAGATGTGCTTTTTGATAAACAGTACAGATATACATTGGCTCAGAATGGTAGATTCGAGGGAAGCATGAATATTAATTTGCAATATTTTGAGAGAGACGTGTTTATGGCAATCAGATGATTACCTACTAGTAATTGTGTCATGAAAATGTTAGCACTTTATGTACAATCCACAAACAAATAACCCACAGAACTTAGCATAGCAAAGTCATCATCAGTCTTTCAAAGCAAATCTCTCTTTGAAGATGAATACCTTAAAGAAAATTAAATGAGAAGTCACAGAGAGTTCTGAATCCTACAGGTACTAGTTCTTCCTAGACAGCTAGTATTCAAAAAGACAGGTCCTGGCTGGGTTTGCCACAACATGTATACCTTTGACTCAAATCCCAGGCTAACTCTGGTTGCTGGGGCTGCTGCTGGCTTTCTCCACCCTTCATGAATAAGGAGTAAGTTAGAGTGGAAAAAATGCTGTGGTTTGGAGAGAGATTTGGAAAACCTGAAGCGGTTTTTTTTTAAGTTGAGAATTTTATAGCTACACTTTCCAAGTCCTATATGTCATTTGTGGATACAGGTAGATTTTTTTAATCCAAGAGAATAGACATACAGCTGTTAAAACAATAAATAGTCCTTTTCAAAAATATCCCATATTGACTGCATTATAGGTACCCTGGAAACAAGCCCTCAGTCTGCCGCCCTGCATTTGAGAGGATGTTGGTTGTGAATCACAGACTCAGTCCATGTGGATGTGTAGGAGAGAGTTCTGGATTTCATAGTCTAGTCTACATTTCCCAAGCCATTGTCAAAGAAAACATCTGTGCTACCAAGCCTTTCTGTTTCTCTTGAGTGTCGATTCTGCAAATGTGCCATTACTCTGTGTTAGCCCACTCCTCCTAGAAGATCTACTATAAGCATTTGACTTTTTCTAATCACAGAATTTCGACATCATGTTTTTCCAGGTCTTCTATCTTCTTTGAGGCACACAGAACAGATTAGAATGTATTGCCTACCTTTCTTAGACTTCTAGGACTACCATAAGCATATGTAGTGAATGGCTTAAAGTGAGTTTGCTCACATTGCTAGAAGCTAGAAATTCCCCAACGTAGATTGATTTCTCTTAAGGCCATTCTCTGTAGGCAGCTGAGGGACTCCAGTCAATGTTCTCACCCATTCTTTTCTCTGTGCCTGCCCATCCCTGATGTTTGCTCCTCTTATCAAGGCACCAATCCTATTAGATAAGGGCCCCAAACTTATTTAGTGCCCCTTAATTACCTATTTAAAGGCTTGTCTCCAAACAGTGCAATTATGAGCTGGGGTTTCAATATAATTATGGAGGGCATGGTTTAGCCTTTAACATTTTTCCTTTCACTATAGAAGCAGCACAGAGTTGGGAGGGGGGAATAGGAGTACATACTTTCTGCTTGGAAGCAGAAATTGGAGGAGATTTCAAATTTATTATCTACTTGTCCAATAATGCCTTAAGGCCTTAACAGCTTCCATGAATGTCCAGCAGTACAGATCACATTAGCTCTTTGAGGCTCAGTTTTCTCACCTCTACACTATGAATGTGGCAGGCTGTCTATTTAGTAAATGTTGATTAAAACCCTATGATTTCATAAGCACTGTTTTAGTCCTAGGGAGCTAGCGATGGACAAAGTAGAAATTATGTCTCCTACCATCAACCTCAGTCCCAGTTAAGCTTGTGCTCTACTTGGAGAGGCAGAATAGTTTGTCACATCATGATAAGCACTATTCCAAAGTGCAAAGCAGGACAGAGGTAGAGCCTTAGATGGTGGCAGCTAACGATCACACTGGAAAGAAGGCATCAGCACAAAGGCTTCTTAGATAAGAGGGGGCAGGCTAAGGACAGTGAGGAAGAGAGACCATTCAAGGCAAGGAAAAGAGGTACTTAGTACTTTCCTGACTCCAGGAGCCACTAGACAGTGTAGTGGTTAGATAGAAGGGCTGAGGACAGGGTAGTAATAGATCATAGCATCAAAGGCATAAACCCAGGTGTATGCAAAAGGAGTCAGGGACAGCACACACACACACGCACGCACGCATGTGCACGCACGCACGCATGTGCACGCACGCACACACACCACACACACACACACACAACTTCTCAAATCATGCTGACAGTTTTCCCATACTATGGGAAGTCATCAAAGGGCTTGAAGTTGACTGGCTGAATTTGAGAATATATTATTGAAAGGAGAGAAAAGAAACCATTCTGACAATTTGGAACCAAGATAGAGGTTTGGATAGCAAGTATAGAACACAGTATGGAGGTAAATTGACAGAATTTCACTGGAATTTCTTAATGCTTGGTTAGAATGAGGAAGAAGTGAAGCAAATGTGATACAGACAATGAGAGGAGTGGGGTCAGCATTTTCTACAGATTGGAAGAAAAGAAAGAGAATGAAGAGCTGGGGGAGCCCAGTAGAGAAGTGGACAAAACACAACACTTTCTCACAGAATCATAGGAGTTAGCTGAAAGGCTATAATAGAATATAACAAGTAGGAGCCAAAACAAGGACCAGCATCTACTTATATTTGTTAAATACTGTTCTGTCAAACACGACTTTAAGTGCTTAAAAAAATGCCATCTTATTCAATCCTCACCCAAAGCTGATAAATATTATTAGCCTGAGTCTGCTGATGAAGAAACTAAGGTTAGTTATTTACTGAAAACCACTAGAAAACAGATAGGGCCTGTATCTTTGGCACTAGACATTCCTGTCTCTACTTCATAATACAAACTGTTGTGGCCACTGTGGTAAAATGTTAATGAACACCTGTTCTCTTTGCAGTAGGCCTGCTTGATTTCTGGTTCATTTTGTCCCTTTGTAGCATTCATATTTTTTTAATCAATAAGAAGTTCAGTGTTGTTTCCAGTCATCTCAAAGATTAAGCTGAAACAAACCCAGTTTCTGATATTTCAAGGTTATAATAAAACACTCAAATAGCTTTGTTTGGGCATCTTTTGTCTTACTGGTATTTTGCTTCTTTATAATGGTTTATATAGTTCTGTATTTGTTTAGTGTGTGTGTGTGTGTCCATGTTCATATGTGTGTATGTGTGTGCACATGGAAACTAGAGGTTAACAGTAGATGTCTTTCCTCAGTTGCTCTGCATCTTATTATTTGGCTAAACTGGCTTGACTCACCAGCAAGTCTTAATGATTTGCCTGCCTCTACCTAGCCAACTTTGGGATTATAGGCACAAAACACCATGTCAAGCTTTTATATGGTTGCTGAAAATTAAAATTCAAGTCTTCAGGCTCATGCAGTGAGCATTTTATGGAAAGAGCCATTACTCCACCCCTTTTATTGGATCTTTATAAGCTCTGGATTCAAATTAATAACCATGAATATATCCAGCACTCCAGAGTGAGAATGTTGTTCTCTTGTGCTATGGAACAATCTTTATACATTATAAATATGCATTACTCTTATTGGTTAATAAAGATATGACAGGCCTATAGCTAGGTAGTAAGAGATTGGGTGGGAGAGCCAGAATAGGAGAATGATGGGAAGAAGGGCAGAATCTGAAGATTCGCCAGGAAATGCAGAGGGAGCAAGACAGGCTGGAGGACATGTAAAGCTATGAGCCACTTGGCAGCACATAGATTAATAGCTAAGGCATTTCAGATTCACTGTTAGAACTCATCATTTCTCACATCCTGGTCTCATAAGAAAATAGCCATGTTCATGCACCTGGAAGTCCTTACACTTTGCAGAGCCTCCATGTCCAGTTTGCCTTAAGCCTAAAAGACCTTTCAGGACACAAAGGTTTGAAGAGCTAAAGACACAAAGTAACACTGGAAGACCCTTACCCCTTGTATGAATTCCTTTCTGCTGCTGTGATAAAACACCATGATCAAGGCAGGTTAAAGAAGAACGGGTTTATAATCCCAGGGGGATGAGTCTGTTATGGTGAGAAGGCATGGCAGCAAACATCATGATGGCAGAAGGATGAAGCTGATAGTTCACATCAATCCCCAAGCAGGAAGTAAAGAGAGCAAACTGGAATGCCAATATTTAAACTTTCAAACCCTGACCCCAGTGGCATATTTCCTTCAACAAGGCTACACTTCCTAAACCTCCCCAAAACAGTGCCGTCAACTGGGGATCAAGCGCTCAAGTTTCTGAACCTCTGGGGGACATCTTTTTCAAACCTATATACTCAGTCAGCGAGTTTCTGAGCCACACCAGCCCCCCACCTTCAGGATCTTATCAATGAGTGCCCTGGCTCCATGTTGAATTTCATCTTCCCAAGTCACCTCTACTGAGTGATCCTTCTCTGGAAGAATTTCCCCTGATCATCTGATGAGAACTGTGGCAGGCAAATGTGAGCCACTGCTGCACGTGGCCATAGTGGAGGTTTTAAAAACTTGCAGAAACTCTTAACTGCTTTCGCACAGCTGGTACTCATATAGCCAGGAGCTTTCCCAGAGTCACTTGGGCAGCATCCTGTAGAGCCCCATATGATGTCCCCTCTGTGCCCCACCATGAGCCAGATGACCCCTGAGGAAGTGACATTTGTAAGCCTGTTCTCAGAGCGAGTGACTTAATCCCCGCACCAAATACCAGCCCCCAGCAGTTACAGAACACAGCAGGCAAGAGAAGTTGAATTTGGCATAAGACCCAGACCACCTGGGCAACCTTGGGGCTGAGTTCTCTGCGCACCCCCCCTCTACTGAGACCTTCAGCACAAAGCAGGGCAGCAACGAGAACCAGAAATGACATTTGAGCTTAAGCCTTTCTTTCCTAGGGAAATAAATCACTGTGGAAAGATAAACTTGGAAAACTGATTTCCCTTTTTGTTTTCATGAATATCCTTTTAGAAGCAGAGAAGCTCATAAAGTTACATTTAAAAACCAAATTGGAGGCCAGATTCAAAGAGCAGGGAAAAAAAGGAGTCAATGATTAAACCACTAAAAGCTTTGGGTACAGTTTCTGTCATATTGATGCTAGTCTGTTCAAAGACAACAATGTGTGACACTCCTGCAGCTGGGTCTCCCAGTGGTGGGTAACTCGACTCCTTCCAGGGCAGCAGGTATCTTTCTTATCATATTAATGCTTGAAGCATCAGTGATCTTTCTGAGATACAGCTTCTGTGTTCTATAATTCTTACCTGCCTGGTAAAATATTGCCACTAGCGCAATAGTGGCAAGGATGTTTGGGGGTTAACCAGCTGCTTTCCAATTGGATTGTAGCCCTGCTTCATTATACGTACTTGATACTATATTACTTGATACAATACGTACTTAATACTATAAACTTTGTCAAAGCCTATGGTTGAGGAGTCTTAGGTTCAATGTACTACTAAGTTTTTCTATGTGAACATACACCCAACTGCTCCCTAAATATTGATGCTTATAGTCCCATAATACTGTTTCTCTTAATCCAGAAGAGAGAATCGTGATTTCAGAAGATAATAGTTAATACAGAGGTTCACAACTGATAGAAGAGCTACAAATAAGTGATTGCTGATCAGTAAATAGAACATCTGTATTTCTTGCTCCACGATGCAGGGAACATCCCAGAAAAGAAAGTGGAAAGATTGTAAGAGCTAGAGGAAGGAGAGGACATGCCACACTGTCTTCTGGATATGGCGCGGCCAGAATGATCACAAAGAGCTCTTACTATCTGCATAAATCCAAAAAGACATGGGGCAGAAGCATGAGGAGTTTAGAATAAGAAGGAAGCTAACAAGATTGGGGAAGGGGTAAAAGAGGGTATTGGAGGATGAATATAATTACATACAAAAGTTTATAGCATAAAAAAATATCAAAAATAAAATCCAGAAAAGAAAAATGCCTGTTTTGGGTTTCTAATATGTATCCCTGAAGACACATCTCTGGGATTTCTTCTTTCTGTATGTAGAACCTTTTTCATTTTAAAATTAAAAAAAAAGACAGAAGGGATTTGAACAAAGCAGGAAACAGGGATGCTTGTCAATATTACTTATTCATTATGTTGAGGAAAGTATGTTATAGTAGAAAGTAGTAGAAATTTTGTGTGGGTAGCCCAGGAGAAGGCTTAATGATTATTTTTTAAACTTTTTTTATTATTGATTTTATTAAGATAAACACTTTTCTCTGCTCCCCTCCCTTCCTCTCCCCTCCCCTTTAACCCTCTCCCATGGTCCCCATGCTCCCAATTTACTAGGAGATACTATATATGTCTGTTAAGTCCATTTGGGTCATAAAACTGTTAGTTCCCTCATTACTCTGTTAATATTTTTTGTCTAACTGACCTGTCCAGTGGTATGAGTGGAGTGTTGAAGTCTCCCACCATTAGTGTGTGGGGTTTAATGTATGATTTAAGCTTTAGAAGTGTTTCTTTTACATATTAGGGTGCCCTTGTATTCGGGGAATAGATGTTCAGTATTGACATTTCCTCTTGATGGATTTTTCCTGTGACTAATGTGAAATTCCCTTCTTTGTATTTTTTGATTGCTTTTAGTTTGAAGTCTATTTTGTTAGATATTAGGAAAGCTACACAAGCTTGTTTCTTAGATCCATTTGATTGCAAAATTTTTTCCCAAACCTTTACTCTGAGGCTATGTCTGTCTTTGAGATTGAGGTGTGTTCTTGTATGCAGAAGAATGATGGATTCTGTTTTCATATCCAATCTGTTAGCCTGTGTCTTTTTATAGGTAAGTTGAGTCCATTTATAATTAGGGATATTAATGACCGGTGATTGATATCTCCTGTTAATTTACTTTTCATTGTTGGTGATGTTATTTTGTGTGTTTTTCCCTTCTTTGGGTTTTGGTGCTGTGAGATTATTTATTATCTGTGTTTTTGTTGATGTAGTCAACTTCCTTGGGTTGGAGTTTTCCTTCTAGTACTTTGTGTAGGGCTGGGTTTGTGGCTAGGTATTGGTTAAATCTGGTTTTGTCAAGAAATATCTTATTTTGCCTTCTATGGTGATTGAAAGTTTTGCTAGATATAGTAGTCTTGGCTGGCATCCATAGTCTCTTAATGTCTGTATAATGCTTGACCAGGACCTTCTTGCTTTCAGTGTCTCCATTGAGAAGTCAGGTGTAATTCTGATAGGTCTGCCTTTATATGTTACTTGGTCTTTTTCCTTTGCAGCTCTTAATATTCTTTCTTTTTTCTGTATGTTTAGTGTTTTGATTATTATGTAACTAGGGGACTTTTTTGTAATCCAGTCTATTTGGTGTTCTGTAAGCTTCTTGCATCTTCATAATCATATCTTTCTTTAGGTTGGAAAAGTTTTCTTCTATGATTTTGTTGAATATATTTTCTGTGCTTTTGAGTTGAACTTCTTCTATACCTATTATTCTTAGGTTTGGTCTTTTCATGCTGTCCCATATTTCCTTGATATTTTGTGTTAAGCTTTTGTTAGATTTAAAGTTTTCTTTAACTGATGAGTCTGTTTCCTCTATTGTGTCTTCAGTGCTTGAGATTTTTCTCTTCCATCTCTTGTATTCTGCTGTTAATGCTTGCATTTGTGGCTCCTGATTGTTTTCTCATGATTTCTATTTCTATAATTCCCTTGGCTTGTGCTTTCTTTATTGTTTCTATTTCAGTTTTCAAGTCTTGAAAAGTTTCTTTCATATGTTTGATTGCTTTTTCTTTTATTTTTTTAAGGGATTTGTTGATGCCTTCCAATTTTTTGTTTGTCTCTTCCTCAACTTCTTTGAAGGAACTTTTCATTTCCTCTTTAAGTGCCTCAAACATTCTCCTAAAGTTATTTTTAGGTCATTTTCTTCTGCTTCATATATATTTGGTTATTCAAGTCTTGCTGTTGTAGGGTCACTAGGTTTTACTGGTGTTGTGTTGCTCTTTGTTGTGTTGCATGTGTTCTTACCTTGTCTACCCATCCTTCTCTCTGATTGGTATAGTTGGGGCTGTCTGTGACTCTGGTGATCAATCTTCCAGGTCCCAATGGATCCAAGGCTCAGATGGTTGCTGCTCATGGTGCAGTCACTGCTATGGTTCCAGTCACTTCGTTGGTCACTCTGTGCTTCTGGAGATTGCTCAACACTCCCGGGGTTTGCTCTGCTCCTGTGGATTTCACTGTCTCAGGCCTGTTCTTGCCTAGGTTGCTGGCTCAGTCCTGTTTCTATAAATGTCCCTGGTCTGGATCTGCTCCTACAGAGGTCCCTGACTTGGGTTTGTTCCTGCAAAGGTCTCTGGCTCCTATCTACTCCCTCAGAGGTCTCAGATTCAGGTTTACCCAGACCTACAGAGGTTCTGGCTCAGGCCTACACCCTCAGAGGTCCCAGATTCATGCCCAGTCCCATAGAGGTCTCTGTTTCCTGCCCACTCCCTTGGAGGTCCTAGACTTGCACCTGGACCCATGGAGTTCTCTGGTACTGCCTACTCCCTCACAGGTCCCAGACTCATGCCTGGATCTGCAGAGGTCACTGATTCTGGCCTACTCTCTCACTGGTCTCGGACTCATGCCTGACCCGCACTGGTCTCTGTTACTGCCTACTCCCTTAGAGGTCCCAGACTCATGCCTAGACCTGAAGATATCCTGGCTCAGGCCTAGTTCCTTTGAGGTCCCAGACTCTTGCCTGAACTCACAGAGGTCCTGGCACAGATCTACTCCCTTGGAGGTCCCAGACTCATGCCTGAACCATCAGAAGTCTCTGGATCCAGCCCACTCCCTCAGCAGTTGCCCCCCGTACCTGCTCCTATGGACTTCGCTGTCTCAGGCCTGCTCCAGCCTAGGTTACTGGTTCAGTCCTGTTTCTTCAAATGTCCCTGGTCTGGATCTGCTCCTGCTTCTGTGGAGCTCGTCATCTCAGGCCCACTCCAGCCTAGGTAATTAGCTCAGTCCTGTTTCCATAAATGTTCCTAGACTGGATTTGCTCCTGCTCCTGTGGAGCTCAATGTCTTGGGCCCGCCCCAGTCCAGGTTTCTAGCTCAGTCCTGCTCCTGTGAAGCTCACCGCCTCAGGCCTGCTCCAGCCTAGGTGGCTGGCTCAGTCCTGTTTCCATAAATATTTCTGGCCTGAATCTGCTCCTGTGGAATTCACCTGGCATAATGATTATTATGTGAATGGAAACAGAATATCATGAACTGATTCTTGGAAACCCTTCAAGGAAGAAGTTCTGGAGGAGGGAGAAAGGGAAGGAAGTCAACAAAGACTGGGTCCCTAAAGAAACTTTAAGTATGAGCAAGGTCACTATTACCAGAGAAACCTCATAGTTAATGTAAAACATTCACTGAAGCTATCCCAGGTGAAGAGCTAAGATGCTGGTCCTGAATATTCTTTGCCTATCATCAATAACTACTTCTGGGTTCCTAAGGCAATATACTGGCTTGTCCTGCCCCTTCATTATCCCCTGAGTCCCATGCCAAGATGAAATTCTTTGGTAGAGACTAGTAGGTACTTCTAGCCAATGCCCTTCAGCCAATGGAAATGAATACTCAGGAAATGAAAGGGCACCAAGAATAATAGCAGCCCAAAGCAAGGGTCCATGCTTACGTTTTGGCCCACATGTACACTTTATGCCCATGTATCTGAAGCCATAGTATCACTAGCCAACTGCAGACATATTACAAGGCATTGCACACATGCACATGTGTGCCAACATAGCATGACAGACAGCAATAACTGAAAATATTCCTCAGCAATCCCAGTGGAAAGAAGTAAAGGTATCCAGGGTAATTGTCCAATAAAAGGAAAACATTGTTGGCCACAAGCCTACAAGTGGGGTGGAGGGAACTGGAGTAAACATTCTGTCTCCCATTTGTATGTTATTCTTTGACAAAACAAAAGGGACAATTCCCCACACACTTGTGCCATCTGTGTTCCAACAGAGACCTAATTATACTTGAGAACAAACACATTGCCACCGGGTAAAGATGAGACTGCACCCTGGTGTTAGCATTGGAATTGTGTTTCAAGTAGCCTTACAAAGTAGATGGTCTTAAACAACCGCATTCTAAATAGAAATGTAAGAAAAGAATCCTTGAGAAGGTGATAAATGGTCCATCTATGCTTTGACAGCCATTCCATCAGTGGGCATAGATGCAATTTCCCACTGACCCCATGGTTCCTTAGAATGAAAGCATGTTGTTAGCCACAGTGCATCAACTTGGAAAAGACCACAGAAAGGTCTGGAAATTATGTTTTTTTTTTTAAATCACTTGTGATCAAGAAGAATTTAGCAAAGAGATCTATTCAGACACTTGTTAAGTTGTACATAGAAAAATATACCCCTACTCCTAGAAGGCTCATATTTTCTTTCCCAAAATAACTTCTAAAAATGGTATGTGGGCTTCTCTTTAGACTGAATTGCATCCTCATTCAAAAATTGTGTGTTGGTTTCATAACAGTGATTATATTTGAACATAGGGCCTTTAAAGATGGGCAATTAAGTTCAAATGAAGCCATCTGAATAAGCCCTAACATAATATGACAGCTCCCCTTTGCAAAGAGGTTAGGATATGTAGAGATAGCAGGGATGTGTGCACAGAAGAAGCAAGACCACATCAGGACACAGAAAAAAAAAAGTGGCTATCTAACCATGAATTTGAAAGAGAGTAAGGAAGTATATGGGAAGGTTTTTGAGGATGGAAAGAAAGACAGAATGATATAATTATGTTATAATCTCAAAAATATAAAAGCAGCCCTTTGAATGGTATGGATAGAAGTGATGTATTAAAATAAAATTGACCCTTCTGACACCTTGAACTTGGAACTCTAGTCTGGAAAAACAGAGAGACAAAATCCATTTATGCTGTTTAAACTCCACAGCCTGCATCATTCTTGTATGGTACACCTAGAGTGGTGATACAGTTCCGTTAAAGAACTCTTCTAAATTCCTGGCAATGGGCACAGACACCTTGGTGATGGTGGTGTTCTCACATCAGTCATGGGCAGAGAAGATGGTAGTCCTTTCTTCATCCTAACTTGATGCCTGACTTGATGGTCAAAGCTGTTTCACACCTAAGGCACATTAAAAAATATTTCTATATTTATTCAATATATAACGATGGAAAGAGGTGTTTGTTTGCTTTAGTACAGAATAATCAACCAATAAGCATTGTTGTATGACTTGCCATTGTCACTTGACATTACATTTTAGAATTGGTTTCAAATCAACATACACGTGTAAGTGAATCTTTTCAACTCTATCATATCCTATGGTGCAGATTAACCATAATTTATTTTTTGTCATACATAATGGGCAATCTAGCTTATAACTTCTGAAAATAGTATCACAATATTGTACCTTGGTCTTCACCCACAGCTACAGGTAGACCTGAAGAATAACAGTTGTATGTGATGGCCACAGAAGGGACCTGACCATACCAGTCCCCTTAGTAGTGCAGAAGATCAAAACTCAAAGCTGTACAAGTTTTTCATACTTTCAAGCTTTAGTGTTCCTTCCCTTCATTCAACTTCCCCTAACAAGCCAGTTAGAATACAAGAAACTGCAAAGTGACCAAACCAGGTACCAGGAATTCTAAACCATGTGCCAAGCAAGATTAAGGAAAAGTATCATGAACCACAAGGGGGGGGGGTGATCAAGACACAGACAAATTAACACATATGTCTATATACACATGCACGTGTGTATACAAACTCTTTCTTGGATGGTAACTGCTGTGCGGTCAGAAACACAATACCCCCCCCACACACACACACACTTTTTTCACTCATACTAGAATCTGTAATGCTAATCCCTAGCATTGACAATTATGAATGCCATGATCTTCCTGCATTTCTTGAGCACTAGCTCCAAGCAGCCTAATAGAAAAGGATACCATATTAACAACTCGTTATCAAGCCATGCTGATTCCTCGGGGCAAACTTTCTCAAGCCTTTTAGGAGATTACTCCTTTCCTGGTTGGCTTATTTATTATATACACTCAGAGAAAATGGTGTCTGTTCTTTTGTAAAGCTGTTTCTATCTTGTAGCACAGGCAAACTCTCCCACCTATTTCACCATGACATATTAGAAATAAATGCCAGCTGTAAAGCTGAAAGCGTGAAGACAGGGCATAATAGCGTGTCCACTGGCAATCTGTCCAGCGAGGCTGATGAGGGTGGACTTCCCATTTTTATGAATCACCTTAATGCACTCCCACAGAAGGTTCGCGGTGGCACGTGGACATTTGTAAGGCCACGGTGCTGTAAAACATGCTTTCCAGCCTTGAACTATTTATTACTGTTCCTCCTGTTTACTAGGAGAACATTAACTGGCAAGATCAGAGGAGGTGAGTTCAGCACCCTTTCCCCTCCACTTTAGAAATGCTAGCCAAGCACCATTGCTCACACCAACAACCCAGAGACAAAGTAAGAAACACTCCATCTTGGCGGCTGCCACAATCTCCAGTAAGGAAGGAAAGGTCTCTGTGGGAAAGGGTGTAGAACTCCTAGTCCGGTATACTGAGGCGAGAAGTTGGAACGTGTGATGACGTCACTTGTCATGTAAGAAAAGTCAGAGAACTGAACTAGGGGCACTATTTCAAACCCTACAGTGAATGTGGAAACCCAGAGGACCTGACATTTGCAAAGCACCCCCACCCCACAAGCTGCTGAGTGAGATGCAAGGATGTGGCCTCTGCCTTCGTAAACCACATGTTCTGTATGTTCAACATCACACCTCAGTCCCTGCACACCTAGATGTTGTCCCAGCCAGCTGAAATAAAGACTCCTGATGGGCTATGAACTGTGTCAAAGTGGTCACTTTGGGTGTGCTCCCGCAATAATACCAGACGAAAACAACTCAAGGAAGGAAGGGCTTACAACAGCTTACAGTCCCAAGAGGCAGAGTCAACGATTATAGAAAAGACCCAGCAGCAGGGACACAAGAAGGCTGGCCACATTGTATCCACTGTCAAAAAGCAGAGAGCAATCAGTGGCAGTTCTCACTACGTTTTTTCTCCTTTTTATTCAATCTGGCATCCTAGCCCATAGAATGGTCCCACATTCATGCAAGATGGGTATTCCCACCTCAATTAACTGAATTTAGTCACGCCCTCATAGGCTGAGGTGGCTCTAGAGTGCTACTTGACAATCAGTGTTAATGTCCCACTGCCCTTGTGCCAGCTCCCAATTGCCCATGAGATATGCTGCCTTTAAGCCAAACTCCAGATGCAAAGCCCTACTGTGAGCTGCAGAGGGGCCGCTGTCTGATTTGGGAGCTGCAGAAGCATAGGAGCAACACTCTGAAGTCATCTGACTCCCAGGTTTCTGCTCTAAAATAAACATGCAATTCCTATTAATTCTCTCCTTGCTTTCTGCTTCTGACAATAATAACGCTGTTGGTCTGACCCCACTGGAAAGGAAGTTGAACAAAAGAAAAGAAACATCAGAAAGGGTGGTTGCTCTCTCTTTAAGTGCTTTTCATCCTTTCTCTTTCTGTCTTTTGCAAAAATGCTTTGGGAACAAAGACTGTGATGGGCAGGCTAAAGGCCAATCTTATACAGCAATGATACCACTGTGGTTGCACAGGCCCATCTAGGAAGCTCCCATAGAAAGGACCATTTCAGAACGAAGGAAGAAACAAAAGGCTGAAGGCCACACCATGCTGTCTTCAAATGACAGTTATTATTTGCCTGTATTAGCTAAAGCTGCTATTTTTTATCCTCAGTCATTGTGGTCTTTGTTGTCTTCCCGCTGTGGTCTGCCTTCCTGCCAGCACTAGGAGAGCTAGCTGGCCCTTCCCTGAATGTCGCCAGCAGGCTATGGAAGGGAGAAATAAAACACCCCTCACCGGCAGCCCTGCAGTCTCAGAGACACTAGAGTTTCAGGCTCACCTAGTAAGGCCCATGGCCCCAGACAAAGGCCTGCTGAGCCCTCTCTGATAATTGCCATCAGTGTTCACATGCATGCAGCCAGACTTTTCAACAGCCAGCTCTGGGAAAGGACTAAAGTGTCATAGAAACAAAGCATGTCATGCAGACTCTGCCCCAGTTTTGAATTTTTCTTGCAGCTTGTCAGGAAAAGGAGTTTAGCTCTAGAATCTGGAGAGTTCCTGCTAGATCATTAGTCCTTTTATACCTAATAAAAAGATGTTCATATTCATGCCTTGGGAACCCACAGGTCAGTCTAGCCAGGAAAGCAGGGAAGTAGGCTAATTACACATCTTCACTACTCCCCTCATCACCTCCAAACCCAGTCTCCCCAGCTCTGTAGTAGAAGACCTGCTGAGACCTCCCCATAACATGAAGGCGGGCTTGTTGGGGTTTATGTCCTGCCTGGTCCCCCAGCCATTTAGTCCCAGCGAAAATCACACAGAGGTCTATATTAGGTTATAAACTGATTGGCCCATTAGCCCAGGCTTCTTATTAGCTCTTATAACTTATATAGCCCGTTATTCTTATCTATGTTAGCCATATGGCTCAGTACCTTTTTCAGCGGGGCAGGTCATATCCTGCTTCTTCAGTGGTCTGGGCAGGAGTCGGGAGGGAGCTTCCTTCTTCCCAGAATACTCCTGTTCTTATTGCCCCAACTCTACTTCCTGTCTGGTTTTCCCACCTCTACTTCCTGGCTGGCTAATTAATGGCAAATCAGCATTTATTTAAAACATGATTGACAGAATACAGACAATTCTCCTGCATCACCTCCCCTTCCTCCCTGTCCCCATCTCCAACAGATCACTTAGACCCCTCCTCAAACCTTTCTTCACCAACTCATTGCTTTATCCCAGGCCCCAACACCAGCAGGGACTCCATGGGAACCCACAGGCTACTTAGGCCAGAGAAGCAGGCAGTCTGGCTTCAAATCTTAGTTCCTCTCCTCTCCTCCAAACCCAGCCCCCCAGGCTCACCCACAGCTCTGTAGCAGACTATTTGTTGTGGTTTCTACTCACTCTCTGCCCCCATTACCAGGGGACTAAGCAGATGCCAGCAGAAATTCCTTTATTCCTTCCTGTGGACCCCAACACCCTACCTCTCAACCCATCCCCCTTCCTAAGTGTCAGCTCCAAATAACTAGAAACACATTTCATCCAGAACCCTCAAAGGTCAAACCTAGTACGATCCCAGAAAAATGCTTTTACCAGGCAACAAACGACCATCACAATCTCTTAAGAACCAGACAGGGCAGCAGAAACCAATGAATAAAACACCCACCCCACAAAAGACAAGACTAGATATCAGCCCTTGGAATTACAATCTTCTGAAACCTAGATGACTAGACACCGGTGTAAAAACACAATCATTTAACAGCCAGGACAATATTTCTCCACGAGAGCCCAGCAACCCTACCACAGCAGGCCTTGAGTATTACAGCGTAACTGAAGCACGAGACAAAGAGCTTCAAAGAGAGAGAGAGACGTTAAAATGGTCTTTGTGAATACGAAAGAGGTACTTAAAGAAGAAATGAATAAATCCCTTAAAGAAATCTATGACAACACCAACAGTGGAAGGGAATGAACAAAACAGTTCATGACCTGAAAGTAGAAATAGAAACAATAAGGAAAACCTGTAGCACGATTAATAAAAACCCAGAGACAGGTATCGAGGTTCAACCTGAAGAACAGAAGGGCAAAGCAGCCAAGCCGCTAGAGAGCTCTTACCTCTAAGAAATCCTCAGACTGAAAGAAAGAGAGTTTCTTTCAGTTGCAGGTTCATCCCTGCAAGTACTGGGAGTAAAGGTGTGAGCGACCACCACCTGAATCTGTTTCTGCATTGATCTTGTGTAGCCCAGGGTGGCCTTGAACTCACAGAGATCCATCTGATTTTGTCTCCCAAATCCTGGGATTAAAGGTGTGTGACACCACTGCCTAACCTCTAGTGGCTTAGTTTACCTTTTAGTATTCAGGCAAGCTTTATTTATAAAACATAAATAAAATATCACTATAAAAACCCAAAGTGATTTTGTTTTGCAGATCAAAATTTTTTGAACAAAAATCTGGAGATGAAAAATTTAGGAACTTGAACAGGAACTTCAGAGGCAAGCCTCACAAGTAGATAGCAAGAGATGAGAGAGAGAATCTTAGGCTTTGAAGACACAATAGAAGACTGGTCAGAGAAAATGTTAAACCTAAAAATAACCTAGTATAAAGCATCCAGAATATCTGGGACCCTGTGAAAAGACCATATCTAAGAATAATAGGAATAGAGAAAGGAGGAGAAACCCAGCTCAAAGGCCCAGAAAATATTTTCAACAAAATCATAGAAGAAAATTTCCCTAACCAAAAGACTGAGATACCTATAATGTACAAGAAGCATACCAAACACCAAATAGACAAACCAGGAGAGAAAGTTCCCTGCCAGCACATAATAATCAAAACATTAAAAATATGAAACGAAGAAAGAATATTAAAAGCTGCAAGGGAAAAAGACCAAATAACATACAAAGGAAGACCTATTAGAATAATACCTGACTTTTCAATGGAGATTCTAAAAGGGCGTGGAAAGATGGTCTACATACTCTAAGAGACCGCAAATGCCAGCCCAGACTACTATGCCCAATAAAGCTTTCAATCACTAGAGAGGGAGAAAATACAAAATTCCATTTTAAAAGGACAAATTTAAGCAATATATACAAATACAGCCATTCAGAAGGAGCTAGAAGGAAAACTCCAACCTAAAGAGGTTAACCGAACTCAGTAAAAAACAAAAATAAATAATCCTAGACCAGAAAATTAAGAAAGGAAATATACACACAAGCACACACACATGCACATACACACACATACCACAACAAAACAAACTAACAAGAATCAACGAGCACTATTCAGTGATTTCTTTCAACATTATTGGTCTCAATTCCCAATAAGAAGACACAGACTAACAGGGTAGATGTGAAAACTGGAGCCATATTTCTGCTGCATCTAAAAAATAAACTTTAACATCAAAGATAAAAGATGAAAAACATATTTCAAGCAAATGGACCTAAGAAGCAGGCTAATGTAGCCATTCTAATATTTGGTTTGAAATAGACTTCAAACCAAAACTAATCAGAAAAGATAGGAAAGGACCCTACATATTCATTAAGGAAAATCCACAGAGAGAACATTGAAATGCTTAACGCTTATACACCAAATCCAGGACAGCAACATTTATGAAAGAAACCCTACTACAGCTTATATCACACATTGATCATCAGACATTGATAGTGGGAGACTTCAGTACCCCACTTTCACCATAGACAGGTCATTCAGATAAAAACTAAACAAAGAATTGTTAAAGGTAACAGACATTATAAATAAAATAGACATAACAGATATTTACAGAATATTTCACCCAGGCATTAAAGAATATATACCCTTTACTCATAATCCCATGGAACTTTCTCCAAAATTGTCTATATACTCAGACACAAAGCAAGTCTCATAGATACAATACAAACATTCAATAAAACAGAGTTGCTTCTTTGAGAAAATTAGTAAGACTGACAAACACTTTTCCAAATTAACTAAAAGACAGAGAAAGAATATCCAAGTTATCAGAATCAGAAATAAAAAGAGGCGCATAATAACAAACACTGAGGAAATCCAGAGAATCACAGGACATACTTTAGAAACCTGCACTGTGCAATGGGATAACTGAAAAGATATAGGATACTTTCTTTATACATACCTCTTACCAACATTAAATGAAGATCAAATAAGCAATTTAAACACACCTGTGAAACAGAAGCAACAATTAGAAGTCTCCCAGCTCCCACCCTCCCCAAAAAGCTGGGGAGGTGACATTAGCACAGAATTCTGCCAAACTTTCAGAGAAGAGTTAATGCCAATACTCTTCAAATGCCAATACTCCTCATAATAGAAACAGAAAATCATTGCCTATTCTTTTTTATGAGGCTACAACTATCCTGATACACAAACCACATAAAGATAAAACAAAGAAAGACATTTACAGACCAATCTCCCTTAATATAGATGACGAAAATTCTCAATAAAATACTTGCAAACCAAGTTCATGAACACATCAAAAAAAAAAAAAAGATTATCTACCATGATCAATAGGCTTCATCCTAGAAATGCAGGGATAGTTCAACATACATAAATCAGTCAATTTAACCCACCATATAAACAAACTGAAAAAGAACAAGATCATCTCACTAGATGCAGAAAAGGCCTTTGACAAAATCCAGCATCCCTTCATGATAAAGTCCTGGAGAGATGAGGGATACCGAACATGCTTTGACTTAATAAAGATGCTTTACAGCAAGCCTATTGCCTATATCAACTTAAATAGAAAGAAATCCATACCCAATACTGCTTGGGTGACCAAAAGCGTAAGGCTAGATAGCCCAAGGACCTAGGGTAAAACTAAATACCACTGTTTTAAAGCAAACAAACAAAAAAAGTACCAAACACTCAGGCCTAAATGGGAATCTCCATCAAACCCCTCCCCTCAGGGCTCAGGACACCCTGTGGAAGAGGAGTCAGAGTTTAAGAGCTGGAGGGGATGAAGGACACTAAGCAAGCAAGGACCTCTGAATCAACAGGATCAATGCACTGAGGCAGCATGCACATGACCTTCAATGGGTCTACACATGGAATCCTAGAGCAGAAAGGAAATGTGTCCCACCCCTAACCCAGAAGCATCCCCCAATGGATAACTACTGTCCAATGAAAATTTAGTTTTCTCCAAGGGACCCTTACTAGGAAAACAAACTACTCCTAAAGGTAGGCTGAATGGCCCGCAGTAGATGGTCAACAGAAAGCAAACTCAGTGACATCTTCGGATGCTATGTTGTGTCGGGGCTTGTCCATTTTTCCCTTCTTTTTTTTTCTTCCTTCCTTCCTTTTTTCTTTATTTCATTCTGTTAATAAAGTTTACCTTATTTGCTTTAGTTTATTTACATATTTTTGCTCTCTCTCTCTCTCTCTCTCTGTATCTACCCTGCAGGACCTTTGCATATCTTTTCATATGTATTATGGCTTCCAGTTTAGTGTTTTTATGGGATTTATAGGAATGAGTGGGTCTCTGTTTATTTTGCCTTCTCTTGGCCTCTTTTCCTTCTATCTTTTTGTTTTGTCCTATTCTGATATGCTAGCTTTATTTTATCTTAAATTTTATTATCATCCCTTAGAAGCCTGTTTGTTTTCTACTGACTAAACAGAAAGGGGTTGGATCCAAATGGAAGGGGAGGTGGAGAGGTACTGGGAGGAATAAGGGGAGATTATTATTATTAGGATATATTAATGCCAGAAAAAGGCCATTTTTAATTTTAAAAAAAGGACATGTTTAGAGACAGAGCTGTTGACTGTCCAGTCCCATGGATCTGGTGAAAGAAGAGCCGGAGGTGTCCTCCCTGCTCTCAGTGCTCACAGCTCAGGTAGCAAGCCTCACATCGGGCCTGGAACAAAGGAGATGGCTTGCCTTCAGCTCCTGCTGTCTGTATGTCTTGCAATTGAGAGGATGAAACTCAGGGCAGCCTTTCTCTGCAGATTCTCACATCATGAATGCCTGGGAAGATGGTTCCCAGGCACTTCCCTGAGAGCCATGCACTTGATCAGAAAATCAAGCTGGGAAAGAGCATCCATATGGTGTTGATAGGACCCCATAATGCAGTTACCAGCTGCTGGTTCTTCCAAGAAGGCTGAAAGGCTGTGTCATAGAAACATCTGAGTATTTAAACAGATGCTCAGTGACAGGATTCAGAGTCAATTAAACTGCATTTTTCAGCATTGAAACTATTTTTATACTGCTGATTATTTAAGAAAATGCACGCCTATAAAAACACAACTTAAACTGCTATGAATAAAGTAACAAGAAAACACTTTCCAAACTCTCCCAATGATGAAGACTCCATATTTTGTTATGTGCCTTCCAGAATTTGCTCTGTACATGTATACTGTTGTTGTTGCTTAAGTAGAATAGCACTGATGTACAATGTAGCACTTACTTGATTCTAACTTTGAAACAAGTTAAAAGTCTACAAATATGAAAATGGTAAGTGAAATCCTAGCAATGCAATATGCAGAATCCCTTTGGCAGCACAGGCGACTTACACACCACTGGCAGTATAATAGGTGTATGGTTGATATTGAAACAAGGAACACTAAATTGCAGAGCAATAAGCTGCGTCCCAAAGTTCAGCATCTAACTCTTTGCTCTTCACTGATTATTCTACCTTATGCTCTATTGTTTGGTTGGTTGAATATATCAGCCATTGACTTCATGGTCTCTTCATTTCAAATTCAGTTTTCTTTGACCTGCATCATGATTCTGTTTCTTTTAGCCAGAAGCCACATCGTAAGAAAGAAAGTGTGGGGTTTTTGTTCTGTTTTTTGTTTGTTTGTTTTGTGGGGTTTTTTTCCTGATTATAGTATTTTTTGTTCCCTCCAACCAAATACCTACCAGAGAAATAGTGGTAGAACACTAGGGTACTTGATTACCAAGCTGTTTCTCTACCTGTTGATGACTACTTCCTGTAGGCTAGCCATCTCTAGTGGCAAGCATGCATAGCTACCACTGGGCAATTCTTTCCACCCTCCAGTGAACTATTGCTACAGGATTCTGGTTTTAGCCAAGTCCTCTAGATCTCTTCAGCAACACCCCACTGATGGTCTTGTGTTACACTCATTTCCCATCAAGCTTACTACCAGACACCCCTGTTTATTGGTAAATAGGGATATAGGAAGCAGGACCCCTGTTTCCTTAGTCTTCTCTTCGTCAACTCCAGGTTAAAGAACAACTCTTCTTAAATTTGGTTCAAATTTCTAGCATAGTTTCTATCGTCTGCTGCATCCTAACTAATATACTAAATGAAAAATGATACAGGGAGAGATTTCAAGTTCTTTCATTGACTTTAAATACTATTATTAATGGAGAAAATATGACACAGTGAAAGTTAATTGAATTTTAGTATAATTAAAATCTTCTTGAACAAGGTATTACTCTGATGGAGAGTGGACTTGAACGCTCTGCTGTGGCAGTCTGGAGGAAAACAAAACTCACTTGATTGACTTACCAGGAAAGACCCACCTCAGTCAGAACAAAGCTTTCTCCCCTCACCCTCTCTCTCAATCTTGCTCTTTCATCTTTTTGCTCTCCTGCTGTCTCTAATTATTCTAACATTTTGGCCAGCCTCTTTTAAAGGAAAGACTGGAAGAAGTTAATGTGTAAACAATATTCCTTTGGCCATTGTGGCTGGGTTGTCTGTCTCAGCACAGACATGTAAGTCACAACAACCGGCTCATTGAAGAAAGATCCTTTTTTTTGCTGTTCTCTCATTTGTCATTTGTCTCTTTAATCGCAGTGAAGCCATCTGGTGTGCTGTTGGTGGCTGTGAACATGCAATTAAGATTCTCGAGAGAATACAATCCACCAGGGAGATTACAGTGATGTTTATCAGGGTGGTAATACAAAAGAACTATGCATGCTGCTTAGTCAAGGTCCCATGAACCAAACCAGTCCAAATCAAACAAATCCAGGAATACATCAAAAGGGAGCCAACCTAGTTTAAGCAAATAAGCTCTTGATTCCTGTAATTACATTTCTACGACATCAGAGGTGTTTGTCTTGAGACAGTAGGAAGAGATACAAATACACAAACTCCTCCTGCCCTGCCCCTATAATACAGTATATCCTCCTAAGGCTATTTGAGGAAGGGGATCTAGATTTTCATTGAGCAGCTATAACCTCAGATGTAGGACCAGTCATAGCAACTAATACCAAAAACAAATTTATAGTCATCACTTCACTTTTCTTTAACCTTAGCCCACAAGAAAAGGGACTTAATACACTTTAGAAATCCAGTATTAGTCAGTTTCTTGTGATCTAGAATGTAGGTTTACGGGTATGGACTAATGCATATCTTCCAAGTGGTTATGGAATGGCAAAGGCACCATCAAAATCCCTAGTCTTCCTTCTCCTTTCATTCTCCATTATTTGGGTTACAGTTGAGAGCAAAAAGATGTATTTGGGGGATATATAAGAATCCTGCTTGGGTAATTTCACTTATGGAGAAATTAGTTGAAACAGAGGCAATGGAGTTTCTAATCAAAACATAATGTTGCATTGTTACATATTAGAAATCTGCCAAAATGGGTAGGTAAGTGGGCACCCTTGCAAATAGCTGTATTTAAGCTCTCTTTTTACTACATTGTCTCCATTCAATACGACAAGTGGATTTGGTTATCCCAGTCCATCGATGGGTTAGATTAAAACAAATCCAAAAATGAACGGGTGTAGAAGCTTAACTCCATAGGTGGGACCAACTGTAAAATCAAAACAGATGGTCACCCTTAGGATTCTGGGAAATTTAGCCATAGTGCATACTAAAAAGTCTCTAGCATCATAGAAAGATCTGGATTTACTGTGGCTAGTCCAATATTCAGTTACATTTTCTGTAGAAGTCTTTGACTGAAAAATTCTAATTTCTCATTATCAGGACATGCACAGTAGAAAGGAAGAAACAGGAGAGATCAAAGAACAGGGGTCTCATGATGAGAAGAAGAGAATCTTGACCTGTGACATTGGGAAAACTCTCTGTATTCAGGGTGTCATCTAATTTCAAGGTGTGATCTCTGTGGTCAGCTGTAAATTAAGATCCCCACTGGGATGCAGTTCCAAAAGTCTGGAAGGTTCCCTTTGAGTTGAAAGTATTAGACCCAAATCTCAAGGTCCTGTAGTTTCACTGTAGTATATAAATGGTGAGGGAAACTTGGCATGGTGCCCCACATCAAAGGCCATCATCTTTTGTATCATATTTCCATAAGATTCAATCTCGAAGATCCAGGTCATGGAGATCTGATCCTCAGTTGGTGGGCCATGAAGGTTCCTTTTATTTGATGTAAATATGTATTGGGATAATTAATCTTGACCTTGTAGTATCAGAAATTACAAGTATAAGAGATACAGGATGTTCTACCATTACGTGCAATGGTCTTCAGTTATGATTTCATAAAGTCAGTTTGTCCTTTAAAATAGAGACTTAATTGCCATTAAAAACAGTGCAAAACTTGGGCAACCAATTTATTCCTATTTCTTTTGCGTGCATCTCTCTCTCTCTCTCTCTCTCTCTGTGTGTGTGTGTGTGTGTGTATTGGTGTTTTGTCTACATGTATGTCTGTATGAGGTACCCTGGAAATGGAGTTACAGAAGGTTGTAAGCTATGATGTGTGCTGGGAATTGAACCTGTCTTCTCTGTGCTCTTAACTGCTGAGCCATCATCTCTCCAGTGCCACTGGTTTTATTCTTAAGCAACAGCCTTCAGTTATGATTTCAGAAAGGGTCAACTCATCCTTTAAATGGAGGCTAGACCTTAGTTGCCATTAGAAACAGTGCAAAACTTGGGCAACCAAACTTATTCCGCTGACTTTGCTGGTTTTATTTTGAAAATTACCATTTTTCCTTTCAGTTTTTCCAGAGACTGACGATGGCAAAGACAAGGCTCATGATGATGCCGTTGCATTTTTAATCCTTACTGAACAGGTTTACAAACTGCCCGGAAAAAAAATGGGTTTCTCTCTCACTGGAAACTTCTGCAGGGATCACCCAGAAAGAGAATGGTTTTCTTGAAAATTATTTTTGCTTGTGGAATTAGCCACCCATCATGGAATGGCCTCAATCCATTCTAAAAACAGACACCAAATGAGAAGAATATGCTGACAGTTCACTTGGGAAGCAGCTGAGTGTAATGAATGGGTGCTCAAATGCACTGCCAGGTGGTAGACAGGCACGACCTAAATAACATCTTAATAATCTTTCCAAGACTCTGAGTTTGACCAATCAGATGTTAGTTTTGAAACATTTTTGTAACGTTATAACAATTACTCCACTAATATTCTTTCATTAAAGACCACTATCAGTATTAAGAAATGTACCTGATTTTCCTAATTCAGTACATATCACTGCTCAGTGAATAAAGGATTGTAGGTTTGATCTATATCAGGCTTATGAAGTTTATTCAAACTATGTATCTTACTACATCCATTACTAGCTGTCTTAGCACAAAAGTTTACCAGGGCGTTTTTTTTTTTTTTTTGATATGTGTGCTCAGTTCTATTAATGTAAGTTTTAATTTTATTTGAAACAGTTTACAATATAAACAGGATAACAACAAAGAACTTATCTACTCAAGGTCCACTTTTAAAAAAGGCTCACCATCAAATGAAACCTTCTCTCCTGCCATTATGTCCTAAAACCACAGAAAACTCCAAAAGCAGGCTTGGCATCTGTACAAATGTTTACTGATTTGTATTTTTAGCTACACAATGAGTTGAGCTCAAAGCTCAACTGAGTGAGTTGACATAAAACATTCTTTTCCTGCAGGTTCATATTGTCTTGTCACAGAATACTGTCCTTGGAGTTTTCCTTCTTCAGTTTTATCAAAAGATCGATAAACAAAGAGCACCAGGATCATCCAATGGAACAACTTATAAATCAAGGTGAGGGGTCAATTGTGATGCCTCATTGATATTGCTGTGGTTTCTACCATGACTGAGTGAAGGAAGTGAAGGAACAAGATGAAATAAATGGCATTTGTTCAAATAAAATTACACTTATGTGAATAAAATTGCAGTTTAGAGGAGACTAAGATGAAAGCAAGAAAGGAAATTCTTAAGATGTTACTGGAATATGCTGAAGTTGACCAGGGTTTCATAAACTTTCCACATCAGGTAGAATTTGCAAGAAACATTCATGTCCTGAAATAGTCTCAGATGAGAACTCTACTCCTGTTCCTTCTCTGTTAATGCTGAAACACTTGTGAGGTGTTTCTGTTCCTGTGTGCAGTTCCGGATGTGATATGCAGTGGGCCTTTCCTTCCTCCATGTTCTCGGACAAGAATTCTGAGTGCCTTATTGTTATATATATTAACAAATATGGTTAAAGATTTGGAATAACTGAGGTGCCTTAAAACCAGATGCTTTTATAGTTGAGTTTCAGCTGATCAAAAACTTGCTTGTTCAGTTATGACATCACAAGAAGAAAATAATTTTTCACTAATGGACTATTTATTATATGTGTTGTTGCGTGACTTTTCTTTGGGAGATATGAAAAAATGTCTATTTATCTCCAGATAGGGCACTGACAACAGGCCAAAGATATGACTCCAAGAAGTCTAGCTTGGTGAACCAATGAGTTTATTGGGGTTACTTACCAGAGCCATCAGTGGATTAAAAATCAGCTGCATCTGATGAGAAAAGATTCAGAGACCTACAGCCAGACATTATGTAGAGAAAGAGTCTAAATTAGAGATCACCATCAAAACCCCTCCCTCTCCCTAGAGCTCAGGAAATCCTGTAGAGGAGAAGATGGAAAGAGAGTAAGACCAGAAGGATAGAGGACACTAGGAGAACACGGCCCCCTCTGAATCAGCTAAGCAAGGTGCATGTGAATTCACAGAGACTGAAGCAGTAAGCCCAGGGCCTACATGGGGATACACCAGAACCTCTGAGCATATATTATAACTATTAGCTTAGTATTTTTATGGGACTCCTGAGTATGAGAAAGAGTAGATCTCAGATGCTTCTGCCTGCTCTAAGGATTCTTCTTCTTCATTTAACTTCAATAAGAAGGTTTTTGCTTTGCCTTTTATATTTTATTTTGTCATGTTTGGTTATTATCTCTTAGAAGTCTATTCTTTTCTAATGAGAGACAGAAATGGAGTGGATCTGGGGTAAAGGGAAGTAGGCAGTAACTGAGAAGAGTAGAGGACGGAAAAACTATAACCAGGACATATTGTATGAGAAAAGAAACTATTTTCAATTAAAAAATAAAAGAAAGTAAAGAAAAATAAATTGCATCATCAAAACTTCCACCTCAGTATGGGTGATGACCCATGAGCCACATCTTAGGAACTCACTACTGTACCTTCTGACGACTCCAAGAAGATTCTCCCCTACAGCAACTATTTGCTGCCACTACAACCTCGCGGAGTGGCCTCTTGAGTGTTTTACTTTTCTATACTTCCTGAATCTTGTGTTTCGTCTACCTCCTGGACCTGATGTGTTTTGTTAGCATCTTGGGTCTTTTGATGCTTGTTTCTCACTGTAGCAGGAAGTGTTCTAATACAGATGGGAAAACTACACAACATAATGTGGTCCAACTCTGACCAAGATGTCATTGGGAAGCACATGACTACATATAAATACATATATATGAACTTATATACATTGATATGCAGATTTGTAAATCAAATTATATACAAGTTAAATGCTGTTGGTTAAACCATGTCTCTCAAACATTCACCGAAGACGTAATCCCCAATTGAATTTTGAGCAGAGGCTTTAGAATTAATTAGAGATAGATGAGGTCAAGAAGATGATGTCTTCATGATGGACTTAATAGCTCTAGAAAAAAAGAAAGAGAACTTAAGAGTGCAGGTAGTCATATACAAAATTAGGAAGAAGTCTTCACCAGGAACTGATTCCATCAGCATTTTAATATCGTATTTCCCAACCTTCAGAACCATCAGAAACAAATTATCTAAGCAAAGGAGGAGAAAACCTGCTTATTACTGTCTTCCCAAGGAAGACAAGTTTAGTCTGTGCTGTTTTCATAAAGGGCAAAGCTATTATAGAAGACATGGAAACCAATACACAGCATCCCACAAGTCTAAGAAAAATTTCATGGTTGTCCTTTAGCTTCAGGCTACAGGAAACTTGGAGCAGCCTTTATTATCTCGGGTGAGAGAGAAATCCCTTTAGCAATCAGGTCATGTCCTAAATAGTGGACCTTTTCCCTTAAAAGCTGAAGTCTTTCCCATCAGAACCTCATGACCTTTACGTGTGAATTGCTGTAAACAGCAAAGGAAGTCTGTTAGAGCCCTCTATTGGGAGATCATAGCACCGGAGCATCTACAGACAGAACGAGAGCAGAATTTCAGAGAAGTTGCCGAGTTCCCAAGTCCTGATAAAATGCCTGGGGGGAAAAATAAGCAGGGACTTAGGGTAACCCATAGTGGTGTTGTGCTCCAGGCATAATGCTGATTTAACCCAACAACAGCATTAAAAATACCAATTCTATCAACTAGAATACAAAAGAAACATGAGCACCAATCTGTTTCTAAGAATTGTTTTGAATCAGTGAGTGCATTAAACAATATTAATAAACTATTGGCTTTGAGCTACAGTCAGCATTGGTATTCGAATTTTACTGGCAAACTTGTAGTGTCAAAGGTGCTGATAACACAGAATTATCAAGTCCTCTGTAATTGGTGAGAGTCCTTGGATCATTTCATCCTTTAATGGATGTTAAGTTAGGCAAAGATTTAGAATCATCTATTTGAATTTTTATAGGATCTAAAATTTTAGCCTTCCTATGTCAACAGAACAAGAGGTTTGTAACCATATGGAGGTTTTAGAAAGACCACAGCTATATATGTATAAGTTCTTCATTACCGTATCAATTTCCTGACATACACAGTACCTCTTTTAGTTCAAGGGGGTAGAAAATGCTAAGTCTCTACCTCGTTCTAAATAGAACTAATGTGTCCCTGAGTTTAGTGAGTCTTATCTTAGAAAGTTTACTGACGCAGAATTACACAATGAAGTTAGGTTTTCCTTAGACCCAGAATCATTGAGCAGGTTCAGATACAAGTGGCTCTCGACCCTGATTTTAAACTCTCTCCTGACAAATGGCCTGCGTACTCCAAGCAATTTGTTGATTCACTTAACTGCAACTGATGATAGATAAGTGGTTCCAGAAGCCACTAGGATCAGATAACACTCCCCACCTCAGTTTTCTTAGCCTTTCCGTCTTCTGACTCAAAGGTACAGCCCAGAACAGCTGGTGAAGAATCCCTTGTAACCCCATTGAAACTAATTATTCTCTCGCTGGCTCCATCTAGTGGAAAAGTAAGTGCATCCAAAAGAAAAAGGTGAGAAGAAAAAGAAGAGCAGAAGGAGGGAGAAGATGAGCAAGGAAGTCAGGACCCCAAGGGGCTGGTCCACCCACTGAGACAGTGTGCCTGATCTAATGGGAGCTCACCCCTCCAGCTGGACCGGGACTGAAAGAGCATCTGATCAAACCGGACTCTGAATGTGGCTGCCAATGGGGGCAGACTGAGAAGCCATCGATAATGGCACTGGGACCTATCTCTTCTGCATGCACTGGCTTTTTGGGACCTTAGTCTATTTGGATGCACACCTTCCCAGGCATGGATGGAGGGGGGGAGGGCCTTGGGCTTCCCACAGGGCAGGGTACATTGCCCTCTCTTAAGGATGCAGGGAGAGGGAGGAGGGGTAGTGGAGGAGCGGGAGGGGACTGGGAGAAGGGGAGGAAGTGAATAAAATTTAAAAGAAAAAAAAAGAAAAAGGTGAGGCCATCAAGCTGGATGGCCTGGGTTCAATCCCTACAACCCACATGAGGTACTGATGGGAAAGACTGAAAATTGTCCTAGGCCTCTATGGTCATGCCACAATGTGCATGTGTGTACCACAGCACCACAGCATCCATCATACCATATATGT
This sequence comes from Ondatra zibethicus, assembly GCA_004026605.1. NCBI lineage: Eukaryota > Metazoa > Chordata > Mammalia > Rodentia > Cricetidae > Ondatra > Ondatra zibethicus. The sequence goes on from PVIU01010254.1 coordinate 63,784, forward strand.
GTGTGTAATATATATGTATATATGTATACATAAATACATAAAATGTTTAAGACATATCTTGTATAGCTTACTACAAATACTAAGGGTAAAAGGGTATATACTTAGAGGAGTACTATAGAAACCTAACTACATTTAGCCAATTAGGAAGACTAATTGGGGTGAGATATTTGTAATATGGGTCCCTTAATGAGAAGAATGGAATTCTTTGCAGTGGAGATAACGTTAATTAGAGTTTAAAATCAGTGCTCTCTACAACCAAACCAATTGCAAAGGTTTGCTAGCTCGCTACTTTTAGCATGTCTGCTCTACAAAAGTAGATACTAGGACTGATTTGGTTCATAGTTCATAGTTCACCAAGGCTTAAATTAGAAAGTTACTGATACAGAAAAAAATAGACATTTTCTAGATGACGGTTCTATTTTGCTTGCTGTTACTGTGATAAAACATGAACCAAAAGCAAATATGAGAGAAAAGGGATTATTTCAGCTCCTAATTATATTTCATCATCAAGGGAAGCCAAGATGGAAACACAAGGCAGGAGCCTGGAGGTGGGAACTAAAGCAGATGCCACAGATGAATGCAGCTTACTGGCTTGCTTTCTCTGGCTTGGTTTACTACCTGTTTGTACAACTGTCCCACATACCCAGTAGTGACACCTGCTCACAGCAGACTGGGCCTTCCTCCATCAAGAATATTTTCCTACGGATATGTCCACAGTCCAGTCCAAAAGAGGGAATTTTTCAACTTAAGTTCCCTTTAGCCAGTGTAATGTCGACCACCAAGGTTAGTCACTTTGCTCTAACTATATCCCTTTATTCTCTTTAGCCACATGTATTAGTTTTGTATCAGCTTCTAGTAACTGTTGACACTCCCTAGCTTCCGGCTACATTGTTAAAATCTCCAATTCTGTGGTCACATTTCTTCTATGTCTCATGTCAGTTCTTGCTGTGTTTCCTTTTATAATGCTGCTGTGATTCCACGGAGTTCAACCACACATCCTTTCTCAAATGAATCACACCTACAAAATGCCTTTTGGCATATCAAGTAGAATCCACATGTTATAGGGACAATGGCATATTTGGAGATTCATGGACATTGCATTTCATAACAGGAAAAGATCTTTCAAGAAACAGTACATGCTTGGCCCTGACTGCCCCCGGAGAGGAGAGTGTCTGGGTTCCATGCTGGAGGGTCCTGCCCTCTAGCTTCTAGCCCCTAGAGGCACATCCTGTGTTTCAACCCCAGCCAGCAAAAGCCCAGAGACCTGGGAGCAACCTCCCAACACCCACAACCATCTCTCACCACCTCCGTGACCACCAGAGCCTTGGCACTGACAGCTTCTAGTGAGGTGAGTGTCTGGGTTCCCAGCTGGAGGACCTGGCTCTCCAGGCCCTAGGCCACAGAAGAATATCCCATGACCTATCCCCAGCCACCAAACCCCAGACACCCCAGAGTAGCCTCCCCATACCTGCAACCACCACCCACTGCATCTATAACCACAGGAGCCTTATTCCTGGTTGCACCTGGAGAGGAGTCCCTAGAGATACATCAGTGACTACCAGAGTCACAATCTCAACTGCATTCTTCTCCCTGGTGCAGGTGGGACCATAACTCTGGTAGTCACTGAGAAAGAGTGACAACCTAAGACACAGGGCCCACCAACACCAATTGGAGGAAGAGAGACAGCCTGAAAAAGCACAAGCTCCATCTGCACCCCTTGGAGGAGGAGATGGGTAGATGCCAATGCAAGAATACATTCAACAGCCTAAAGAACAATATGGCAACATCTGCACCTAGTGGTCCTACAAAAGGAAGACCTGATATCCTAAATCAAAAGAAGCAGAAGAAATGTCCTTAAATATGACTTTATGAAGATGATAGAGACCCTTAAAGAGGAAATTTTAAATTCCCTTAAAGAAATAGAGGGGAAAAAACAAACAACAAATGGAAGAAATCAATAAATCTCTTAAATTAACTCAAGAAAACAAAGAAAAAATCAAACAGGTGAAACAAACAGTTCAAACAATTTGAGACTTGAAAATTGAAATAGAGAAAATTTAAAAAAAAAACACACAAACTGGAGGAATTCTGGAAATGGAAAATCTGGGTAAATGAACCAGAACTACAGATACCAGCATAACCAACAGCTTATAGGAGATGGAAAAGAAAGTCTCAGGAGTTGAAGATATGGTAAAGGAAATAGGTTCATTGGTCAAAGAAAATGTTAAATCTGACAAATCCTTAACACGAAACATCCAGGAAATCTGGGACACTAAGAAAAGGCTAAACCTAAGAATAATAGGGATAGAAGAAGAAGAACTCCGGATCAAAGGCACACAAAATATATTCAACAAAATCATATAAGTCAACTTTCCCAACCTAAAGAAGAATACGCCTATGAAGGTACAAGAAGCTTACACAACACCAAAAATAGACAGGACCAAAAAAAATCTCATTGCCATAAAATAAACACACAGAATAAAGAAAAACTATTAAGAGCCTTAAAGGAAAAAGGTCAAGTAACATATAAAGGTAGACCTATCAGAATTACACCTGACTTCTTACTGGAAACAATGAAAGCCAGAAAGTCCTAGACAGATGTGCTGCAGATACTAAGAGAACATGGATGCAAGCCCAGAATACTATATCCAGCAAAGCTTTCAATCTCCATAAATGGGGAAAACAAAATATTCCATGACAAAACCAGATTTACACAATAACTATCCACAAATCCAGACTCACAGAAAGAACTCAAAGGAAAACTCCAACTCAAGAAAGTTAGCTGCACCCACAAAAACACAGGCAACAGATAACCTCACAAACCACAAGAAGGAAAACACACAAACACTACCACCAAAAAATAACAGGAATTAACAATCACTTGTGATGGCGAACCTTTTTCAACCAGTGGCCTTTGAGAGGCAGGACCAGATTGAGGCGTGGCTTTGGGTACCAAAAAACCACGGTCCTGCCTGCTCTACACCTGGATGTTGGACCCCCCATTCCTGTTCCATGAGTTTAAAAAAAAAAAACAACTTAGTATACCCCATTTGAAGCTTATGGGATTATTTAATTCACACTCCCCCATCTGATGCATTCTGCTTCACACTGGTCATTAGTATCTCTTAATATCAATGGATTCAATTTACCTATAAAAATCACAGGTTAACTGAATGAATACAAAAACAGGATAAATCCTTTTGCTGCATACAAAAAACACACCTCAACCTCAAAGATAGACATTACCTCAGAGTAAATGGTTGAGAAAATATTTTCCAATCAAATGGACCTAAGAAGCAATCAGGTGTAGCTATACCAATATCTAAGAAAATAGACTTCAAACTAAAATTAATCAAAGGGGATGGAAAAGGACACTTTGTACTCAACACAAGAAAAACCCATCAAGATGAAGTCCTAATTCTGAACATTTATGCCCCAAATATAAGAGCAAGCACATATGTAAAAGAAACATTACTAAAGCTTAAATCTCACATCAAACCCTACACACTAATAGTAGGAGACTGCAACACCCCACTGTCATCAATGGACAAGTCTGCTAGACAGAAATTTACCAGAGAAATAAGAGAATTAATAGATGCCATGACTCAAATGTACTTAACAGACATCTATAAAACATTTCACCCAAACAGAAAAGAATATACCTTCTTCTCAGCACCTCATGGAACTGTCTCTAAAATTGACCACTTACTCAGTAACGAAGAAAACCTCAACAGATATAAAAAGAATAGGAGGAACCCCTATATCTTATCAGATCAACATGGCTTAAAGTTAGAACTCAACAACACTAATAGAAGAAAACCTACAAACTCATGGAAATTGAACAGTGTTCAACTGAGTCAACCCTGGGTCAAGAAGGAAATTAAAGACTTCCTGGGATTCAATGAAAATGAGTACACAACATCCCCAAACCTATGGGACACTATGAAGGCAGCACTAAGAGGAAAGTTCATAGCACCGAGTGCCTACATAAAGAAAGTGGAGAAATCCCACACTAGCAACTTAACAGTACACCTGAAAGCTATAGAATAAAAAGAAGACTCACCCAGGAGGAGTAGATGATAGGAAATAATCAAATTGAGGGCTGAAATCATTAAGATAGAAACAAAGAAAGCAATGCAAAGAATCAAAGAAACGAAGAGCTTGTACTTTGAGAAAATCAACAAGATAGACAAACACTTATCCAAACTAAACAAAAGGCAGGGAAAGAATATCCAAATTAACAAAATCAGAAATAAAAAGGAGGACATAACAACAAACACTGAGAATGACCTAATCATTAGGTCAAACTTTATGTAGGCACTTTGAAGACCTGTACTCTACAAAATTTCAAAATCTAAAAGAAATGGACAATTTTCTGGATAGGTATCACATACCAAAATTAAATCAACACTAGACAAACAATTTAAATTGACCTATAGCCCATAAGGAAATAGAAGAAGTTGTCAATAGTCTCCCTGCTACAAGCTGCAGCATTATACAGTAATTGCTCAGCCATCTTTTCATTAGCAACTTATCAGAGCCAGGGGCCCTCGATAATAGTTAAAGCAAGATTCATGGAAATTTTGGCATTATTGTTTTGTGAATAAGTGACTGTCCTTTGCTGTAGACTTTCACTGTAGTTAACTCCCTTTCTGGTTACATATTTGGGGATTAATTCCCACAGTTCAGAACTGTTTTCCTCTTAGCTTCATGTGAATACAGTTTTCCACTGCCAGGCCTTTATTCCTCTTTCCTAGGTAAATGCAAAGATCCGCCTTCCTGCAATTATTTTTATCAGCAGGCATTTGGTCAGTGCTTAGGATCAAGGTAAGATCATTCTATTTAAGATATTTACAGATATCCAAGGACATGGATTTGCTACTTGCTCAAGCTGCTGCTCTGGTTTTACCCCACAACAAGAACAGCTGATAACAGCATACCCCAGAATTGGCAGTTGAGAGACCCAGGTCCCTTCTTTGTTTCTACTGCCTAGAGCAAAACTCTAGACCTAGGCCCTTAGAAACTGCAGTGTCTGGTGTATGTGCTATCTGATCAAGAGTCATGGCTTCTCCCTGATTATTTATGTAGGTTGCTTGATTACCTGATTCTATGCATGCTGGGAGAAAAGAAGTGGCAAGCTGATTTAAACAATCTATGCCCTATTCATAATTTTACTGAAAACAAACCTTTTAGCTCTTTTATCTACTACCTAAAAATGTAGTGTAGTGCACTAACCTTCCTTCTAAAATTCACTGATGATTTAATTCCTTTCGTAACTAATTTTCTCTATTAAGGAGTTCACCAGACATGCACCAACTGCTCCCACCTTTGAGTTGACCATCATGGAATTCTCTCTCTCTCTCTCTCTCTCTCTCTCTCTCTCTCTGTCTGTGTGTGTGTGTGTGTGTGTGTGTGTGTGTGTGTGTGTGTGTGTGTGAAAGCACTTATCTGATTTTTTTATGGGACAAAAGAATACCAGCTCTGGAACCTGCTAGGGCTGGGAAATTGCTGTTTTAAGGATATATATGACTAAGAACAGTTGTATCCGGGAAAACTGACAGAAATGAGAAGAAAAGAAAGAAGAATAAAGAAATACGGATAGACATAACCTGTTGTAAGTAGATTTCTTAACCCTCAGATTTTTAGCTTCCCTTTAGTTTATCCTGATATCTTTAATTGAACCATGAAAGGAAGTCTTAAAGGCTGAAACTTTAAGGCTCCTGTAAAAAAAAAAAAGCCCAGGACCAAATTATTTCAGAGCAGAATTCAGAATTCAAATTGTGCCACACAGTAGAAATAGAAGGAACATTGCCAAACCCTTTTTGGGAGGCTATGGCTACCCTAATAACCAAATTACAAAAAGACTCATCTAAGAAAGAGAATTATAGACCAATGCCTGTCACGAACATTGGTGCAAAAATACTCAATTAAAAACTGGCAAACAGAATCCAAGAATATATTAAAAAATCATCCACCATGATCAAGTTGGCTTCATCTCAGAGATGCAACACACTAAAATCCTTTGATGTAATCCACAACATAAATAAACTGAAAGAAGAAAATATATGATCATCTCATTAGATACTGACAAAGCCTTTGACAAAATTCAACAACCCTTCATGATAAAGGTTTTGGTAAGATTAGAGACATAAGGAACGTATCTGCACATAATAAAAGCAATATACAGCAAACCAACAGCCAACATCAAATTACATGGAAAGAAATACAAGGTGATACCACTAAAATCAGGAATAAGATAAGGCTGTCCACTCTTTCCATATCAACTCAATATAGTACTTGAAGTTCTAACTAGAGCAATAAGACAATGAAAGGAGATCAAGGGGATACAGCTTGAAAAGGAAGAAGTAAAACTTTCACTATTTGCAGATGATACGATAGCATATATAAGTGACCCTAAAAATTCTATCAAGGGACTCCTACAGCTAATAGCCACCTTTAGTAATATGACAGGATACAAGATCAAGTCAAAAATAATCAGTAGCCCCCTTATATACAAATGACAAAAGGGCTGAGAAAGAAATCAGAGAACCATCACCCTTTACAATAGCTACAAATAACATAAAATATCTTGGAGTTATGTGAACCCAGGAAGTGAAAGACATGTACGAAAAGAACTTTAAGTCTTTGAAGAAAGAAATTGAAGACGATATCAGAAAATGGAAAGATCTTCCATGCTCTTAGATAAGTAGGATCAACATAATAAAAAGACAATCTTACCAAAAGCAATCTATAGATTCAATGCAATCCCCATCAAAATTCCAACACAATTCTTCACAGACCCTGAAAGAACAATACTCAACTTCATATGGAAAAAAACCAGGATAGCCAAAACAATCATGTACAATAAAGGAACTTCTGGAGGCATCACTATCCCTGACTTCAAGCTCGACTATAGAGTTATAGTAATGAAAACATCTTAGTATTGGCGTAAAAACAGACAGGTGGACCAATGGAATTCAATCAAAGATCCTGATATTAATTCACACAGCTATGAACACCTGATTTTTGACAAAGAAGCTAAAATTATTTAATGGAAAAAAGAAAGCATCTTCAACAAATTGTGCTGGCATAACTGGATGCCAACATGTAGAAGAATGCAAATAGATCCATATCTATTGCCATGCACAAAACTCAAGTCCAAAGAGATCAAAGACCTCAACATAAATCCAGCCACACTAAACCTTATACAAGAGAAAATGGGAAGTAGCCTTGAATGCATGGGCACAGGATTCCACTTCCTAAATATAACACTAGTAGCACAGACACTGAGAGCAACAATTAATAAGTGAGACCTGCCGAAACTGAGAACCTTCTGTATGGCAACACTGTAGGCAGAGACTGCTTGTTCATATGTGGGTGCTTTTATATTAGGGGCATAGATATTCAGGATTGAGACTTCATCTTGATGAATCTTTCCTGTTATG
>PVIU01010255.1:0-18060 GCA_004026605.1 Ondatra zibethicus
GACCTATGAGGGATTAAAATGCTTTACTGTATGTGATTTCTTCTCTTTCATAATAATTGACTACTTGAAAGATAAAGCCCAAAGCTTTCAAAAAAGCAAGAGAGGTTCCATTTAGAGATGTTTTAGTAATAGTCCTTAGTTCTGAGGTTTGGGGCTTTCTGAAACCCTTCACCTCATTTTGTAATGGATTATTGAAGACTCCTTCTCCAAACAGAACCTGAGTTGAAAACAAACCATAAAAACTATTATGGTCTGGAAGGAGAACTCAGATTTAAATGAAAATCCAGATGCATTCAGTCAACATGAATTAATGTCTTGACATGTGCTTGGTCTATTTAGCATTTAGTGTCCTTGCATCTTGGTGAAGTTCTGGGGTTAGGTGTGTCATTAAATTTTCTTTCTCCTTCCCCCATTTCCTTTTCTTCTATTGATCAGAGGCTGTGTTATTATCAATTAAAGACAAGAAGTGAGTGAATATTTATAGGCAAGTTGATCACAAGTGTCTTCTGCATGTTTTGAGAGTGACATTAAGGTCGATAAGATTTCCATCCAGGTTTTTTTTTATTTGCATGATTTTCTTTTTAAAAAAATCCAAGCCATGAAGCTGCTCTAATTGTTGAGTTTATAGCTATTAATATACAGGGTAATTACAACTTTGCCAGCGTGAAAGATGGTTTAGAAGGAGATGACCTCTGTGCTCCTGGTAACTGCAGCTCAGGACCCAGCCAGCTGCTGTGGTGCATGAGAAATGTCTTAGTTCATTAAGATCAAAGGAGCTAGTCACTTGTTCACAGGCCTGATTTCGCAGCTGCAGAAGTATTTACAGCAATTAACAGCTTTTTAAGACCCTCTGCTTGAATTGTTAACCTTCAAATAAGATGTCTCTAGAGGCATCATTGATGATACGATTACTTGTCCCAAAATTCAGCTGCTTGATCTTTATTGAACTTGATGTGGAAATATTTAAATGATGATTGAAACACTAATTAAATGCTGTGCCTGGACCTGGGAGTCAAGACTGTATAGAGGAAAGGAACATTATCAGAAGCCAAAAGCCCCTAATTCTGCCAGTTTTTGGCTTCGGTGATGTAGGGCATGTATGGGTTTCCCTGACATCTACTGATGTGTGTGAAGCTTTTTTAGTGGTACCACCAAACAGAACACAGGAATACAGCAGGTAAGCCCAGGTGATCAGTGTGAAGATTTAGCATCCATTTCTGACACAAGGTGTCAACAACATGATTTGGACATGAGTATGGATTCAGACTGGCTTGTAAAAGATAAACTGATGTTTTTTACTTCTATCAGGTCATTGTTTAGTCTTTTATTTATCTGATATGCAGGATATACATTTGTAAGTTCAACATGGAGGTAGCATCAGTCATATGTCCCTGTTTGACAACTTTTCATTCAGTGGCTTAATTCATGGAATCTCAGCCCTGAGAAAATGTGGAAATCCACTAGGAATATGGATTCTGGGACAGTCTTTGATGCCAATTGTGTGAGACTTTCCAGCATGCTAAAGTAACTCTGCAGGTGATTTGAACTTATTGACAAGTTAAGAACCTAATTGATGTAGGCTCTTTTTGGATAAGAGCCGTGTATTTCATTCACTTTCATGTTTTCAGAACACAGATCAGAATCTGACACTTAATAGATATTCAATAAATATTGCTGAGTGGCCTGTGCTTTGTAAAAATGTTGGGTGGACCCTAATTGGCTGGAGTCTCTGTGATGGTTTGTGGAGTGTACTTGGGTAAATTTGAGAGGCGGGGAGTGCAATCTCCCTCTTATTCTACAGTTGCTTCCCAGCACTAGAAACCAGTAATCCTGGAGCAGGTCCTGGGAACTTGAAAGTCTTCCAAGTTACAGGCTTCCTCCCAGTCCTCAACAGCTGTGCTCCCTGCCTGCGATCCCTGGGACCGACTCCATTCTTCATTTTCTAATTGCACTTTAGTTTCCTGCTGGCGTTGGCACCCGGCCCTGAAGCTAACCCTGTGTGGGACATGTTCCTCAGCTGCTACCAGACAATTTTGGGCTCCCTGCAGGCAATGCCTCAGCTAAAGGGAGTTGTCTGACTCAGTGTCACACCTCTGAGGGTCAGTCTCCCCTACCTAATGGCTGAGGTGAGACTCACCTTAACGGTTTGTACTTTGGCCAACCTAGGGCAACTGCAACGGGCTATTCAGCTCCAGGGCCCCTATGGAGTGAGCCATAGTCTTGGATATGGTTGTTTCTGAGGTCTTTCTCTCCCAGCACTTCTCCCCTCTTCTGCAGAGGCCAATGAAAAGAATACCTCTTAGCAAAGCCCTTCACTCCAAACTCTGTGTCCCTCTGCTCTCGAACACACAATGACAAGAGAATTTACTATTTGGTCTTAGTTGCCCATGCTCCTCACACCCCTATCTACTGCAACAGGAATGAGGAACATGAACAAAATGCCTGGACTTGCAGAGAGAATATTTTGATAGGAGAGATAATCAACAATCAATAAATTTATGATGCTGGATGGTGAGTAAAACCATTTTTTAAAAATCCAGGAAAAAGGAGTCTGATGACCTGGGTTCAATCCCTGGGACCTGCTTGGCAGAAGGAAAACTTGGAAGTTGCCCTATGACCACTAGTTCTGCATTGTGGCATGTGCACAGGTACTCACATATATACACAAAATAAACACACATAAAAATAATTTTTAAAATTAAGTCAAATACATTTAAAATAGATCATATTGAAAGCATAGATATAGATTATAAAACCTCATTTCATTTTATAGCATGATTTATGGATACTGGCATTGATTACACCTTCAGGACAGTAATACCATAGGGTGGCATGCTAAGGTACATCTCTTTCCAGCTCCTCCCTCAATGACATCTATAAGTCCAAGCTATGCTTGTTCAGTTGCAACCACAAACAGACTAAGGATACAAAAATATACTAAAATTCAGCAAAAACCTTTTTTTGGGAACTAATCAATGATTAAGAGTTTACTGTGGATTCGGGGAGATGCTTAGCCACTAATGTGTTTGCGCTGCAAAAATGGAGACCTGAGTTCAGACCCTCAGCATTCATAGAATAGACCAGTGTCTGTAGGCATGTATCTATAGTTCTAGTATGGGGAAGCAGAGACTGGCAGATTTCTAGGGCTTCCTGAGCAGTCAATCCAGCCAATCTGCTTTCTCTCTCTCTCTCTCTCTCTCTCTCTCTCTCTCTCTCTCTCTCTCTCTCTCTCCCCCGTCTCTCTTTCTCTCTTATAAGCACACACAAAAAAGAGTTTGCTTTGATAACTAATGCACACAGAGTTACCATTGTTAACTACTCAATGCAATTCACTTATGTCAGTAAAATTTATGATAAATGTTTGCACATATACAGACCGTGTGCTCTTTCCCTGCAGAGATCTGGGTGTGTACACTCACAGGCACATCAGCGTGGTAAGGGGCTTTGTATTAGGTATGCTAGAAGCAGAGGGGTGCAGCATTTGAACTGATCTGATGGAAACAGGCTACTTGTACTTAACACTCTGGGAAAACATGGTGTCCCAGTTATCCTCTCATTCCTTCATCACAGATTGTAGTCTCAGGACAAAGCCATGAGTGTTGCACCCATGTAGATGACTTAGCTCTCCCAGCTGCTGCTGACTGTGGATTTCAAGAACGTCTGTTAGGTCACAGCTCAGGTCTTTGCTTTCTTAGGCAGGGTAAACTATTTAATTGGCTCAGTATTATTTATATTCTGGTAGTACTTTATACAATTATGTAGATACAAATATATTTAAGGGCTTATATGGTCATTTTGAGTATTTTAATAAAAACTCATATCTTAATTACTCATTTTATCTCTTTTGAAAGTTTAGATAATTGAGTGCCGAAATCTCGTTTGTTGATCACAGTTCCAAAGAACCAAAACGTAGGTGTCTAATTAACTAAGAAGCACTGGTTTATTGGCTTGATGACCATGAAGAAATCCAAAAGATTCCTAACATGCACAGTAGAAAATTACCTTGTAAAACCTCTTAATTGTAAGAGCAATAAAGCAAGTTCTGGGTCCTTATGGAGTTAGCCATCCAGCTTCGAGACTACTCACGATACAGCATTTGAACTGGTGTTAAGAGTACGGTGAAGACAGAATCCTGTGATGCACGCCAGTAAGGCACATCAGTGTATTTTCAGATCATAGCAATTGCCATAAATATCTAAGGTCCAGTTGCCCATGCAGTTGTCTGGTGCCAGGTGCTGGGGACTGTGTAGCATTTGGTAAGTGCTGAGTGGAAGGAGTTACTTGAGCTGTGTGACAACTGGATACTCAGTAAATGACCACCGCACTCTGTTTAAGGTCATGCTCCGTGGCTTGTGGTTGTTTGAACTTTGTGCTCTAAACTTGGCTACTTGATCTAAAGTCACACATGCTTAAACAATTACATCAATGAAAGTATGAAGCATTCAAGGAAATTAAATCTTCTCACAGATTCAAATTATCCTACTTGATCACTGTGAAATGTCCCTAGGATTTTATTCTGAGGATTTGTCCTAAGAGTCTCCAAGGGGACAGTGGTCACCCAACTACTTCATGGTAAAGAACCAGGCAGCAGCCTGGTCATAGTTTGACGTCTCTATAAAGACTTAATCTATTGGTCATGCAAGAATGCTTTTCTCACTGTATGATCATATTCTTTTTTCATTGGAAAAAATAAAAATACTAATTGTAGAGTGGCAATCGCCTGCTGCTCCCAAAGCCTACCCTGTGTAGCATTTTGGCATCCATTTTTGCAGTCTTTACATATACATATTTGCCAAAATTATAATAATACTCAGTGTATAATTTCTCCCTTGCTTTGAATATATTTAATATGATAACAAAAACATTTAAAATGTTATTAATCTTCCCCCATGCATCCCTTTATACAACAACGTGTGTTTTATTGTGGTAGTGTGTCCTACCTGATGTTGATCTTTGAGCCTCAATACCAAATTCATCCTAAGGACTATGTTTTGACTCTGATATAAATAACCCAGGAAAGTTATATTATTTTTCCAATTGCATTGTAATTCCTCTGGTTAGTTGTGCTATGATATGTTTGGGAACATCTTCAAAATAACTCAGGAAATTAATGACATTATCTGTACATGTTTTTAAAGAGAAATATTTTAACTATCTTGTTTCTTTCTACTAGATATAAGTGAGTTTTAGCTCTTTCTCCTTGGTTGTTTTTATCAGAAGTACTCCAGATCAAACCTAGGACCTCACATGGGCTAGGCAAGTACTCTACCACAAAGATACCCACGGCCCATTTAAAACTCCTTGCTCTGGAGGCATCATCTTGCTAACCTGAATGAAAAGACCCTTGAACCTGAAATCCTTTGCCTCAATCCTTGAGTAACTGGAATTACAGGCCTGTGCCACCAGGCCATGCTTGTCTATTAACAAACTGACCTTGAGAAAAGGAAAAGTACACACGAACCACAATCATTTAAGAGAATGCTTTACAGGTTTTGATAGTAATTTCCAAATTTGAAAGTGCTTTGTGAAATGGATGCACGTTAAATAAATTACCGTCTTCTTACAGAATACCATCTTGGGATGAAAGGAAAAACTAATTTGAATAAGCCACTTTCACTGCATTTGCCAAGCACCACTTAGCACACTTGTCTCATCTCTGAAAGCCCTTCAAAGGTGGCTGGGTCCTAAGTGTTTACTAGAGTCCCTCACTCTGTCTTGTGTCCTTGATGGTCCAGGTTCCAGATTTTCATGTCACTGTGGTTATCATGCTACAGAAATTATCTCTTCACCAGTGTGAGAAAGAGAGAATCCTGTAGGGTCTCAAGAGAAAGACAGTTTTTGGCCAGGAAGGAGAATAAAACTTTCAAGTTAAAACACATACCTTTCTTTAATCCCAGCACTCAGGAGTTAAAAGCAGGCAGGTCTGAGTTTGAGGCCAGCCTGGTCTATAGAGCAAGTTGCAGGACAGCCAGGGCAACACAGAGAAACCTTGCTCAAAAAACACCACAAAACAAAAACAAACAAACAGCAACAAAAAGAGTTAAAACGCCAGCTCTGGTGTTCCTTTTCCAGGAAAGGCTTCATTCAGCGTGTCAGTATTTATGAGCAATTGCTAAACACACATTTCTCTACTCAATACTGGTCTTTATCTCTATGGAGAACACTTTGGGGAAATATTAAGCAAGTTAAGTAGCAATTTTCAGGGTGACAAAGGAATCACTGAATTAATGCCTCAGGATCATAAACACTAATAAATATTTTTGGGGTTTTGGCTGGGCCTGCAGCTTACTTGGTATTTTTCTTACATGCATGAGAGCCTAGGTTTCATTCGCAGAACCACATAAACTCACTTGGTAGCATATGTATGGTGTAGGAGGTCCTTCTGTATTTCTGTTGCTTTCATTGGTTGAATAAAGAGACTACCTTGGCCTTTTGATAGGGCAGAACTTAGGTGGGTGGAAGAGACAGAACGGAATTCTGGGATAGAGAAAGCAGAGTCAGGGAGAGCTGCCCGCCATAAAGCTGCCAGGTCAGACACACTAAAACTTTCCCGGTAAGCCATGACTTGTGGTGACACACAGATTATTAGAAATGGATTAAACAAATATGTGAAAGTTAGCCGATAAGAGACTAGAGCTAATGGGCCAGGCAGTGTTTAAATGAATACAGTTTCTGTGTAATTATTTCGGGTATAAGCTAGCCGGGCACTGGGAATGCAGCCCTCTTCTCCTTACTACACATGTAGGGAAGGTTTTATAAAATTAACTTCAATTTGCCACTGTCTCTATGGTTCCTTGGCTTAAAAGAAAAGTCAGAGGATACAGGGAGCAGATTAGAATTATTTTAACTATGGTGATTGTTCTAGTCTCATTTCATGGTAAAATATCCTGAAAAAAGAACAACTCAGAGTAGAAAACATTTGCTTTAATTCACAATTCTACGTGATGGGAAAACCAGAGTGAGAGGCGCTTTATGCGGCCAGTCACACGTTCACAGTCAAAAGAAACAAATGCGTGCAGTCCCATTTGCCTCCTTGTTTGTTTGCACTCAGCTTGACTAGTTGACGCTTACACAGCTCAGTACATCCTACAAAGGGAATGACACCACCCCCAGTGGACTGGATCATCCCACATTCACCAACGCAACTAAGACAATCCTCTCAATCATCCCCATAGGCTATCAGAACTCAGACAAGCCCCCATTGAGACTTTCCTCCCAGTTACTCCAGATTGTGTCAAGTTGATAAAAGTCAATCACCATGCTCAACACCTTGTCAACTCGACACACAAACACATCACTTTTAAACCATAGCTTTCCATCCTTTGGCCCCAAGATCTCAAGTTTATCCCAAATTATAAAATATACTGTAATTTTAAAAGACCCAAAAGTCTTTACAAATTCTAATACTTTAAAAGCCCAGTGTCTCTTAACTATGTATGCCTCATAGAAAATAGAAAACAAGTTATACACATACAACAAATAATGGCACAGATCAGATAAATGCAAAATCCAAATCCTACAGAACAAATATTAAATCCTATAGCTCACTTTCTTATTCTGGGGCTTGTAATTTGGCCTCAAAGGACCTGTTTAGTTCCCTACCATCTTGGGTTTCTATTGTTGTGAAGAGACACCGTGGCCAGGGCAACTCTTATTAAGGAAATAATTTAATTGAGGTTGGCTTACAGTTCAGAGGTTTAGTTCATTGTCATCATGGAAGGGCTCATGGCAGCATGCAGGCACACATTGTGCTTTAGAGGCAGCAGAGATGTCTATATCTAGATCAGCAGGCAGCGGGAACAGAGAGTGAGACACTTTCCTGTGAGCATCTGAGACCTCAGAGTCCATCCCCAGTGACACATTTCCTTCAACAAAGGCACAGCTACTCCAACAAGGCATAATAGCGCATGGGGCTATGGGAGCCATTTTCACTCAAACCACCACACATACTTCCTGCTCTGCCTCCTGAAGTCATACAACTTTTCTGCTGGACTTAGACTGACTCCACTCTGCACTAGTCCTTGTAGCTCTTCTTGGCAGATGTCCCATGGTCCTGGTACCTCTGATATCCTGGGGCCCTTACTGCAACCAAAGCCACACCCTCAGGTTCCGCTCAAAATATCCTTAGGGCCTCTCCACAGAGAACTTGACCTTGACATATAGCACCAGGACTCAGCTGCTCTCCATGACCTGAAAACCAGTACCACATGGGCTAAGCTCACACTGCTGAGTCCTGCCCCACCTGAAAATGCACCCCAGCCTCTTAGAGCACAGCTGCACTGACTGGCCTCTGCCTGCTGATCCCCAGGAAATACAATATTCTGTGTGAACTTGTGACAACAAATTCCTGTTGTCACTAAAAAGAGGAAGTTTCACTCCAGTGGTGCTGTCTTCCTTAACAGTAGCAGCTGCTTCTTCAATCTTAGCAAGAACAGCAAAAAAATTTCCTAGCCAAAATATCACAAGAAGGGCTCTAATTTAGTTTAAGATAAAGTACCTGTTCCCATTGGAAAAAAGGTCAGAACCACTTCCAATACTCTTATCTCTCAAGATCCAACAAGAATGACCCATTAAGTTCTGCCCAAAGAACTCAATTGTTTTTCTAGCTTTAAATTCCAAATTTTTCTTCAAAGTAGTCCAAAGACATAAAACCATATGATTGGGTTTATCACAGTAATGACCCTACTCCCAGTACAAGTTTCTATTCTCCTTTCATTTCTGTTGCTATGATAAAATGCAACTCCCAGCGAGAAAGAGTTTAACAACTCCAGGTTACAGTTCATTAATGCAGGACTATTGCAGTAGCAGGAGCTTGAGGCTACCAATCATAGCACATCCCCAGTGAGGAGCAGAGAGAAACAGATGCATGTGGTCTTGCTTGCCTGCTTGCTTGTTTGTTCTCTGCTTCACTCTCTACTTCTAAACAGCTCAGAACACCCTACTCAGGGAATGATACCCCTACAGTGGACTGAACCTTCCCATATGAAAGGAACCAGCTCAACTAAGAAAATCTCCAGTAGACATTCCCACTAGCCATCAAGAGTCCCCTCCCAGGTGACTATGTTGTATCCAGTTGATAAGCAAAGCTGATCATGACAGTGATGTTTGGTTTACTGAGCAACAGAATTAAAGGAGTGCTTTAAAAGACACAAGCCTTAAAACATGAGTTCCGGTTACGTGAACGTGATAAGGAGTCTTTTAAATCAATTACTGCTTTCTTGCCATGCCCCTGTGAAATATCCTATAGAGTCTGAATGTCAAAATAGTCTTCTTCCCTGTGAGCATCTGAAAAAAGTAGGAACTACTTTTCTCTGGCTTTCACTGTTTTTTTTTTTTTTTTTTCATTGAGTCACTGTGGAGGTTTGGTTTGAGATAGGATAGTTGGTGATTATCAGGTGCTGGAGACTGCCAATGGAGCATCTCTTTTCTTTTAATTCTTAAACAGTTTTGTGGCTGGGTTTCATGTAGCCCAGGGTGGCCTTGAACTCCTTGCATAGCTGAAAATGGCCTTGAATCCCTGATCCCCTATTTTCATTTTTCAAGGTGATAGGCTTATAGGATTGTACCACCCAGCTCTATGGGATTCTCAAAGTCATTTGGTGTGGCACATTTTTATGGCATTCAAATGGTTGAAAAGAAGGAGATTAGAATGAATTGAAAGGAAATAATGACATGACGTTTTAGTGGCATTCCATAATACCTGAGAGAGTGGACATGCCAGTGACTTTTAAGGATGCATTTAACAGGAATAAACAACTTGGTAACTCTGGTCCAATTTCCAGTTGCCTGGGGACACAAAGCCATGGGAGCAGAAGGTGTTGTGCTTTCAACTAAGCAGAGCAGAGATGATGAGTACTTATATACTTGAATGAGATGCTGGCGCTGGACATCAAAGCCTTTAGGATGTGAGACCAGCAAGAACAACTGTAAACAATCTTTGTGCTTTGTCCCTGGGTGCTAGACATAATACCCTCAGGTATCAGAGATTCTTGGTTCTTTCTGTCTTTGAAGGGTCTTTGAGTGGTAAGCCCTGTAAGAACACCGAAGGGTCAAGCAGACTGCCCACTTTCACCTCTGAAGCCCTGGCAGACTGCCACTGTAGAACTCCAGCAACAATGGGGTAGCCACTGCTCCCCAGAATCCAGCCTGTCAAGATTCTAGGGAGCCTGTGAAGTTTGGTTAAGCACCCAAACCATATCTTTCCATCTGAATTTAGGGGAGGTAGTGGCAGAAGGTGGTAGGTAAAGAGAGGAAAAAAGACCACAATTGGCAGCCTCTTTCTTTCCCTTTCCGCTTAGACAGATCAGCTAGGGAGGACTTCCTGTCTATCTGTGACTTAGAGAGTCAGTTACTGTGTACCCTTAAAGAAAGCTGGAGGGTTTTTGAATTAATAAGCCCGTTTAAAAATGTCAAGAAGGGCTAAAGACCTTTCACCAGCGACTTTCCAATCTTGTTATTTTAATACTTGCCTTACCCTAGGCTTCATGGAAATGTAAAAGGTAATGAAGTGTTTCACAGGCTGGTTTTTGTATTTTCACTCTAATTTCAATCTGTCATTTAGTGGTGCTTCAAAGTGATGTTTACTCGAGTTGGAGCGCTATTTCACAGAGCCCAAAATCCTTATTTGAGCTTATGTTTTAGACACATTGTTGTTGTTATCATTGGGCACAAGGAGCTTAGTGGAAGGAGAAACACATTGCAAAATTTTACATTTATGTCAGGTTTAACAAGGACATCTGTGGGTTTTCTATTAGGCACTTATTAGGGTCAAGTTGGAATTGCTCTCATCAGGGAACTATGCAGTAGGATTGCATTCCCAGACTTCAGAGCCAGCTGATCCTTAGCTTTAGACCATCTTAGCTTTATATATTTAGCTAAAGGGAGGCGAGGGAAGAATATTTCTATATTGTATTTTCTTAATATTGGTATGTTTTTAGTGTTGAAAGACACCTAAATGCTAATTCTAATTTATTTAGCTTATTTTGCACATGTGATGATACTGGGTATAGAGACTAAGATGCCAAGTTCTTGTCCCTCTGTACTCTCGGTCTAAAGAGACAGGCAGAGGGGCACAGAGTTCAATTAAAAACAAACACGCAGTGTGGTAAAGGGAAGGGTAGAAGTAAAAAACCTGACTCTAAGTTCCATGAAGAGAGAGCAGTGGATTTGACTTAGAAGTAAACATTGTAAAAAGAAGAATACAGCGTGTTTCATTTGAAGAATGAATGAAGGGCAAGGATGGGGTACTCTAGACATAGCAAAGATCATATGGAAACTTCTATATACCTGCTCCTAATAACCTACCCAGCTACTCAGACTAGTGAATCCATGGAGCTTGGAGGAGAACCTACAAATACCACTTTACTAAAACATAAAAATCCCTATCTATATTCTAAATACACAGGTAAGTGTCGTCTTTTCTCATTTTCATGGAAACCTCTTTTTGCAATAGATGGAGTACATTACGGAAAACCACAACCGATCAAAAGGCAGAATTGTGGAGTCCAGTCCCAGCTGATACATCTACAGCACAACTCCTGCACCTAAGGATCAGGGAACATTCCAGAAAAGGTCAAGATTGTAGGATCCAGAGGACCAGGGGGTTTGATGTGAAAGTGTGTCTTCTAGAAATGTCAAAATTTCCACCCATAAAGACTGCCTAACATGACCTTAACAAGGGCTACACCAGTGGATGTGCTAATATGGAAGGGGGAAAGTTCAGGAAGCCTCAGCCATAAACAAAGAACTACAGGACATTATGGAATGCTGAGAGTGGGAGAAATAGTCTTCCCCAGAAAAGAGCCTACGAATTGGCTATCTAATACCAAATGCTCATCCCTGAAGCAGATACATATAAGTAATATTATATAGGCTGAGCAGGCTATGTTCATGTATTTAGGAACACATGGATGCACACACCAACAATTAAAAGAAGAGACCACGAATTTGAAAGAGAGCAAGAGCAGAGCACACATGGAAGGGTCTGGAGAGAGAAAAGGGAATGAAGAAATGATGCAACTATATTATAATCTTAAAAATGTGAAAGAAAGAAGGGGCTGTGAGGAATCGGGTGTGGCTGGCATAACACATAGAGCAGAGCCACAGGAGAGTCAGGCAGGTAAGACTGGAAGTCTTATGTATAACGAAGGCCTGCCACTGCTGCAAAAAGCATTTGAACTTAGTCTTCAGTCATGTGGAAATGGAAATAGACCTTACATCAAAGAAGCAATACACAAGTGTGCGTGTGTTAATGGAGCCCATTTTGGAGTCACTGTCGATAAAAGATGAGCGAGAAAAGCTGTAGACGTGGTTATGTTCATTTAGATGAAAAATGATAAAGGCCTGAATGAGAGCATTGATGGCGGAGATGGAGAGGAGGCTGTTTCACTTCTATAGGAGGCACTGATCAACACTGGAAATGGAGCAGACAGCTGCAAGTTAGTAGATGCTGAATAGCCCCTGTGGATCCGGACTGTTTTTGAAACATGTGGGGAAGAACTTTCTTCAGGCAAAGGTAGAGGAATACTTTACATCACTTGAATATTTTAATTAAATCACTTATTACACACAGTAAAAATCGCACAATAGTCCAGGGTGATAGGAGACGTGAGGGGTGTGTGTGTGTGTGTGTGTTGTATTATGTGTTGTATATAGAAGGTACTCTATCATCTCTACTGAAGGTGTAATTAGCACTTTAATTGAATCTATTATATTCACCCAAGCTTCACCTCTGCCACTACTAGCTTTTGTACTATGAAAAGTATTTTGTTAAAAGATGATCTGGATTAGAAATGGAGAAGAAAACCACAAAACAAAACAAAAAAGTATCAAGAGGTTTTGACCCAATGAGCCTTTTTGATGTTGGTGATTTCTTCATAGTAAAAGATCAGCACTGCAGGCAGGGTAGAGGCAACAAGAAGAGCATGGTCTTCTGAATGGGATGCACCTGCATCCTGCCTATTAGACATGAAGGGCTTGAACCTTTCACTGGGTGGAGACTCAGCCACTGAATGTCAGTGCCAACTCCCAGCTAGTAGATGATTCTTCCCTCTTATGGGGTCCCCACTTCATGGGGTTCACTGTCTGATTTGTTAAAGAACATAAAAATTTTAAGTTTACATATTGGATAAATGGTTTACAGCTGGATTCCTAGATTAGTCAAAATAAGTTAATAAAAAGTGTGGAAGCTTACATTTCCCTGTATGCATATGTCCTATGAGTAAAACACGGAGGCCACTTCCACATGCATCACAGAGGAGAAAAGCAGACCTTACCGCCCTGCTTCTGTTTAACTTTCCCTTCAACACATGCATCAGAAAGAGCAGACAAACAGCTGCACCTGCTTCTTCTAAGTAGTTCCAAAGAGGAGCTGCGCGCATGACAGGGAGAAGGACTTAGAGAGATAAATAAATCTAAGATGATCAGCAGATCCAGTATAGGACTTACATTCCATTCTCAGAATCCCTAATGTGAGACTTTCATACATTCACAGCACCTGAGAAGAATGTGCTTTCTCTCTCTCTCTCTCTCTCTCTCTCTCTCTCTCTCTCTCTCTCTCTCTCTCTGTGTGTGTGTGTGTGTGTGTGTGTGTGTGTGTGTGTCTCCTGTGTGTGTATGATTGTGTAGGTCAAATGATTAGGTAAGAACTAAAAGGCAGACAATGGGCAGGTGAGCTCTAGAATTGAACTCCACTTATTGGTAAAGTGCCTTTGACCAATCTCTAATTTCCCCATGCCTTATATGCAGCTGAGGCAGAATTTAGAGAATAGTATTTCCAACATCATAAAGTTGTTGTGAAATAATGTGTGCGAGAGTGAAAGTATGTACATATGCCTGCATGTGTGTGTGTGTGTGTGTGTATGTGTGAACAAAGCACTTAGCTAGACTAGCACTTAGTAGGAGCTCAATTGTAATTACTTCTTATCATAGAAATAGAAAAAAGTCAAAGCTGGTTGAGAACCTGAGGTGGGAGGCATTGCATTAAACACTTTTGCTCTTCCTCATGTCATCATTATAAAATCCCACAACATGATGAGTTAGAGTAATTAAGCAGTCTTTTCAGCGGCAAACAGCTAATCTACGTCAGACCCTAGACTGAAAACCATTCTTCTTTACCTCATGATAGGACACTTCCTTTCTTGAGTCTTCGTGCACTGAAATCGATGGCAGATGTGTCTTATGGAAGCTCAGCTTCCCAGGAAGCTAATGATCTGTCAGGATTGTCCTTTAATTGTCTGTGCTCAACATGAATGGTTGAAATCTGGCCCACCCACTTTCAAAGGAAAAGGTTCCCAGGTGGAAGAAACCACCTAGACCATAGAGTCTTCACATGACAATTGCTATGCTCACATCAAATCCAAGCAGTTTGGGTGGAAGGGATGGGAGTGGAGCTTCTGTGTTTGAAGATCTGAGCTTTTTCTTTCCTTTGTTACAGTCCCAAAGCCCTTCACTGAATCTTCAGCCCAAGGGTATTTTTTTTTATTTTTTGTGGAAACAAATGATAAGTTTAGCTTATTTGGATTACATACAGAGCAGGCCTAGATATAGAAACATTACTTCTGTCCCAAATCCTCCTCATCAGACTTGGTTACACGCAAAAGAAGCCTGAAAAATAAGTGAAGACCAGGGATGTGAGTCAGCAGGTAATTCATGCTGACTAGGAATTCAAGCCTGAATTCCTAGTTCTAACGCCTAGCGCTGACATAAAAATCCAGGAGTAGTGGCACACCACTCTAATGCCACCAGTAACCAAGAGCAGGATGGGAAGTTAATGATCCTGAGGACTCACAGACCAGCCCATCAAGCCAAAACAGGAAGTTCCAGTTCAGTGAGAGAGCTTATCTCAAGAAAAAAGGTGCAAAGTGATAAGACACGTGCTGTCAACCTCTGACCTCCTGACATATATGCATAGGGGCACCAACCATACAGTTCTCACATTTACATATACTGTACATACATACACAATATTTATAAAAAAGAAAGAAAATCATTTGCATGTTAAAGAGAAAAGCAAATAGTCCATGACACATCCCTCTGCTTACCAAGCATTTATAGCTCAAAACCTTTTCCAGTCTTGTCTCTCCATATTTGGGAGCTAGAAGCAGTTAGCACATCCAAGTTCCTAAGACTACTGGTAACTGGATTTTCTCCATCCCCTTTAACCCACATGGGAAAAAAAAACTGTAAATATTTGTCTTATCCCTTACACTAAAAGCATTTGAGAATAATCAACTTGCTTTTACTTTGCCTGTTTCCAACCGTGTTCCTTGCTCTTCATCCTCAGAGGCACATATCCCTTTTCTTACACTATTGCAAACGACACATGAAAGGTTCAGCCTTACAATAGCAATATTCTGTGTTTATAGCTTGGTATGTTGACTTCCCCCCTATTAGGCTTTCAATCAGTCAGCATTATAATTTCATTTTTGATTTCTGTAATAGACAGGGGTTAACTGCTCACATAAGTAACAGCAAAGAAGCTGCAGCTACCACATCACAAATTCTTCTCATGTTGTGTAAAGTACATTTGGAAGCCTGGGTAGAGCAGAGATCTCGTCTGCTCAGACACTCAGGAAGCCGCTTTCCCTCTTATGATTCTATGACTTCATAAACCTTCCATCCATGGGCAGACTTTCTGTATTGGGTGTTGTGTTACCTGGAAGTGTATCATGTTATATAGATCATATTGAGAAAAATCTCATTAAATTCTACATCAAAATGCAAGATAAGATATTTTCGACCCATGTTGCCAGGTAAAAGAGGATGTGTATCTGGAGTCAGTTTATCACTGTGCCAACTCTGTCCTGAGCTGCGCAGATGCCATCAGTAGTACCACATGCTGTTACATAAAATTGAGTATAGCTACAGAAAGGAGTGCTCCTCCCTGGTAATAGACACAAATCAGTCAGTGTCCTTGAAATAACAGTGTCCTTGATTTCCTCCTTGAGTTTATACTGAGTAAAATTCATAAGTGTTGAATAATCACTAAAAGCAAGACATACTGTCATTTTCAGCAATCAAGAATTGTTCAAGTCTTATTTTGTAGAAACAGACTTGATGATTTGGATTTATAGAGAAGAAATGACAGAAGTTCTTTCTAACATTCCTTCTAGAAAACACCCTCCATGTTTTCTCGATGTCAGAATGTTTTGCATAGAATTTATTACTATCCTCATGTTCTTGTGGACACATGTTTAGCAAGAGATGAAAGAAACCAAATAAAACGTTGAAAAAGGGGCCTACAATGACCAGAAGATCCTGTCTCCTGAATATATAAGCATCTTATGTACTTTGTTAAAATGCACATTTCTGATTATTAGGATTGATCCCAAAACATCTAAGATAGTCACAATTTGTCTGGTGTGAGAGTCACTGATCAGAAAGACAATGCTTGCCCTGTTAGTAACCAATTTGACATTAGTAGCTCTGGATTTGACCATGTGCCAAAAGTCTTTGAATATTCCTGTGCTTAGAAAGTTGAAGGATATATGAGGGCAGTGTTGCATGGGGCTTCTTTGTGGAGTCAAGAACTCTCTCCCTACTTACATCTACGAAATGGTTCCATGTGTGGTCTGATTTATGACCTAAACCTGTGCATTCTAATAAATAATTAAAGATGGCCTTTCTGCTTCCTAGAGAATAATGAAAGTACTGGCATGCTTTAAAAACACAAGACACACTTCCAGGTCTGAGATCCTCTCTGTGTGGGATAGGGTCAGTGATTAATGTACTAGAAGTAAGCTCCAAATTTGGAGCATTGCCTATAGCACATTAAGCAAAGGAAAAAGGAACTGGGTGTCTTTGAAAGAACCCTGACCCTGTCTTCTTAGTACTACTACACAAGAGCCACCCTGGACCAATGGGAAGTTAATGTTCAGTCAGCAGTGGTCCACAGAAGATGGAGCTGGAATGCACATGACCATTACCTACAGAATGAGAGTGTTAGAGATACATACAGATCCTGCAGTTTTCAAATTATGTACAAACAAAAATGGCTTTGGAAGTTTGTTGTGAAGTCAGAGAATCCCCCACTCTTCTTTCTGTCATTCCACCTCTTCTTTATTATTTTTGGAAGAACTTTGGGTTATAAATCAGTAGAACTGAATTCTTGTTCTGTCATTGTGTTTAGCTAACTTTGTTACCTTAGGCATTTCACTTTAGATTTCTGGGGATATTCTCAATGAAACAGGGCAAGCCAGGGCATTTCTGTGATACCGTAAAACTCTAATATAGTGCAAAAGCTATTGGTTACTTTCCTTGCCTCCAAGATATCCCAAATGAGTCTGCAACAACAACTATATTATACAGAACCATGAAGTAGGGAAATGAAGTCTTTTCATACTTTTAAAAATCATAATTCAGAGAAGGCCTCCTAGACTTGATTATAGGTACTGTATGGGGCCAAAGAACTGTTCTGATTTCTACAACGAAGAAGTTACAAGGGTTAGCAACCTACACAAGATAACCTTTAGGAACGTCTTGATGACTTTAGAGCAGTCATGCCTGTTTATCAGGGTTCTACACAATGTGGGAAGACCACTCAGGGCAATTCCTCTGGTGTGAGGTACAAGATCACCTTCAGAGCAGCAGGCAGGACTGTCTACCCGTTACCTTCCTCCTTACCTCCTCAACATATAAAAATTTCAGACCGCTCTTCTTCGACTGAGAAAGCAAATGCTTTGAATGGAACCAAGGAATTCTGTTAACTCTCAGGGATACAAGGTAACTAAAAGGTAACATTCATCAGGAACGCAGAGTTAGGAGGGAGATGGTACAAATGAATTCTGATAGAATCGGAAGAGACACCTAGGTGTGTATTTATAAACAGGGAGCACACCCAAAGCCACCTGGGTCTTAGCCACAAAGTCAAGTTGATGGTTGGAAAACTATAAGATCAATGTAGTTTTAAGGCAACATAAAGACTATGTCAATGCATTTGCTCTGTCAACTCTTTGCAAATGGCTATGAGTAAAAGATGTCTAGGTATGAACCAGGTGCTTGGTAAGATTTGCTTCAAAGCCAGCTGCTGTGTTGTGGATCATGAAGATATAACTATGGTGC
>PVIU01010255.1:18160-71322 GCA_004026605.1 Ondatra zibethicus
GGGGTGGGAATGAGGGTAGAGTGTGGATGAGGATGGGTCTAGGGGTGTGGATGGGGTTGGGATGTAATACCCATTCTCTCAGAATGGGAGGAGCCTAAGGTTAAGAGTCAGCTAAATGGATGCTGGATTGGGTATTTTATATGGCTCCTGTGTCCTCTCCTATTTCCTGTTGGTTCTGTTTAGAAACCCACCTGGTGCCTGCTGTTTCCCCTCACAGCTTGTGAGGGGAAATGTCTTCAGGAAACAAGAAACTGCCTTCACTTTTGTTGTCTATCTATGTCTCTCTAACTCTCATTCAAAGTTACAGATAGGTGACAGCGAATCTGGCTAAAAAAGACAAAAATGTTTAACCATTGGGTACCCAGAAAACTCAACTCATCATCACAGCCTTTTGCTTTTAACTTGGTCTAGGTCATAATTTTTATTTAACGACTTGAGGAGGAACAGCAAACGGAAAATGAAAAATGTTGGCTAACTCCAAGAAGATAAGATTTCCCAGAGGTAAGAACGATGCCCAAACTCATTGCTGGGATATTAGTTGCCTAAAACCTTTGTTCTCAGCAGCAGGGTGGTTAATGCATTACCATCCTGTGAGAGTGGATTCTGATCTCAGCTTCACTCAACAATGTGATCTGCTTGCTAGTAATGTCCCGGCTGGCTCTGCAGGGCCTGGGCTCAGTGATGACAGAGTACACTCAAAGGAAAGTGTTCTCTTGTTCAACACTTCAGATTGGATTGCTAGAACTGTCTAACTGGGCATCCAGATGGATGTACTGAAGGACCTGGGCATTTGTGGCAATAGAAGAGCATAAGTGGGGCATTCCCTCATCATATCTGAGCACTGGCCATGTAAGAGCATTTTCAGACATATTCTGGATGACTCTACAGTGTAGGACTGAGGCTAATACGGAAAAAACGACAGTGTAGCAGTTTGTAGCCCAGCACATGGGAGAATTGTCTAATGACCTCCTAGAAGTTAAAGGTACAAAGGGGCAGGCAATTTCTCATCCCTAGTAATTGAAACAGAAAGAATGCTCAATGATCAAACTGGAGAAAGGAATACAAGCATCATATGGACAAATGGTACCTTGGCATTCAATCTTCAATAAAGTATAAAATGGGGGTAGGGGGAGAAGGAAGAAAGAAAGCTTATGGATAGTGTAGTAGGAGATTAGTTTTGAACAAAATCAGCCTTGATCTGAGCCTAGCTTCTGGATAATCCTGAATGGTATTATATTGGCTCGTGAACTAGGGTCACTAACACTGTTAGAAGCTGGATTAAGTTTTAGGAATCACTGATAGGATATAGCAAGAGCTTTGGAATGTGAATTAAGAAAAAAAAGAAAATAAATTTTGGTGTCAGACTTAATCTCTGGGAGTCACAAGGCAGGTTTCTATGGCTTAGTAGCTTTAACTATAGAATGAGATTCCATTTTTATTTGAATTACATGTTGTGCCTGTAACAGCCCCAGGACAGAGATAGTAAATTATAAAAACACTTGGTGGGGCTGTGGCGTGTATTACCAAGGAGGAGTTCTGCCTGAGCCCTAACTCTTTTGTTGAACCGATTGGTGTCTGAATAATCATTAGGGAGTAGGCTGGCTGCTGTGCACTGCAGATAAAAGCCTCTGCACTTACGCGTCTTTTCTTCCTGGGAATTTTGCCAGAGGAACTGAGAGCAAGTGTTTGGGTAAACAAGTGGAGTCTGCTATCTGCTTCTGTTCATCCCCATGGGATGTATTGATTCTCTTACATCTGTAACATCAGGGATAAACATGAATCTAACAGACCGGGAGAAATAACTGTGCAGGATCGGCTCCGCCAGACTTTCTGTTGGTCGGGAGGCCAATAAGATTTTAAAAAGTGAGACCATTTGTACTGTTAAGATGGGGAGTTTGGGGAAACTCCTGCTCTTGGAGGCTACTAGGAGAAGCAAATGCCATAGAGATGAAGATATGGGAGGCCCCTAAAATGTCATTTTCTATTCTCATGCTGTACCAGCCCAGAAATTTTAACCACCACCAGGACTTCAGAATTTACCTGCAAGCCAGTATCTGCTCCTAAGTGCTCTGACCAGCTGTTTAGTCTTACGTGATCAAATTCCCATTCCACTTTATTTAGTGATCACATAGCAAGTTCAAACTCAGCATACTCGAAGATGGAATTCCTTTTGCCTTTGCATTTTCTTCACAATTGAATGGAAGCATAATCCATCCAGCGTTGAAAGACTCCTTCACATGGGACTGGAAAACATTTTCCTGGTTGCACACTCTGTGCTCAGCAATGTTAACTTGTTACTGCAGTAGTTAAGTATGAAAATCACGTCCTTGGGATAACATGCCTTAGTGGGACGAGATTAATTCATAAGACCATAAAATGACAACAGCAATAACAACAAACTCATACTGCACAGGTATATGAATAAGAGAATCCTAAGTAACCAGACCTAGAAGAACGTAAATAAAGCAGAAGGTGGGTTATGGGTATACAGAGAGAAGCTACTGTAGTCATGGTTTCAGAACTGATATTAGAGTTAAGGATGAAATTCTGAAACATAAAATGAGACAATCTTTTATATGTGTTTGTTTAAACATGCTATGTGTGTATGTATTTGTATATTGTTTATACATCATGTTACATATTGACACATGTACATGTTTGTATACATACATGTGCACTTATGAACACAAAATATATACTTATATTTACATGTATATTTTATATATTATTCATATAGTACATATGTGTGCACATAAATATGCATGAACAAATACCTAAATAAACAGGAACAAATGAAGGTAAACTAAGACTGATCTATTAAAAATAGAAATAGCTGTGTTTTAAGACCATACCCTCCTGCATGTGACTGGGTGCCACAATAGTCCCAGCAACTTGAAAGCCAGAAACTGAGGAGCCTTTAAGCCCAGGAGTTTAAGCCAGTAAGATGAGTTCATTCCTTAAAACCATAAGCAAGGTCAGAATCAACAGCCAACTTGAGACTACACTGATGAGATCTTACAAATGACAGTCCCACCTGAAAAAATTCTAGAAATCTGGCTGTTGGTATGTGAACCTGAAAAGGAGTAATGCACACGTATCTCAATCATGGGGAATCAGAAAACACACAAAGTGTGGCATATTCTAAAGTGTTAATTAATATTATGATGATTACCTTTAGTTGTAAACTTGGTACACCCCAGACTCACCTAGAGAACGTCTCACTGTAGGGTGGTCGACATTGATTTGCTTTGTGGGCATGTTTGTGGGAGGCTGTTTTATCAAGTTAATTGATATGGAAAGACCTGGCCTTCTGTGAGCACCATCATCACCAAGGGAGGAAGCCATGAACTCTATTAATAGTGGGGATGTCAAGATGGTCACAAGCAAGAAAGCAAGTGGTCATGCATGCTTTCATTTCTCTCTGCTCTTGATGATGGGTACAATATGGCTGGCTTTTGTGTGAATGTTTGATCTTATATTTGGATGTTTCGCGGTTTTCTATTGCTTTTGTTTTATGTTTGGCTTTTGTTTGCTGTGTTTAAAATTCCTGTCTTTACTTACCCCAAACAATGTACTATAGCCTGGAATTCTAAACTAATATAAACTCTTTTCACTCAAAATTTTCTTTTCTTTACGGTATTTTATCCCAACAATAGAAAAGCAGCTAGAATAACTATTAACACAATTCTAAATGTTATGAGAAATCTTATTGTTGTATAAATTAGTAAAAATGAGTCTATAAGCTAAAAACTGTACTTACGCTTCATTCAAGAATCCTTTATTGTGAGCCTAATATGCCAGGCACTTGACTGAGTCCTGTGAAATATATGAACATAAATAGAGAGCTAGTCTTCCAAAAAAATAAAAACTAGAAACTTGGGCTGGAGAGATGGCTCAGAGATTAAGAGCACTGGCTGCTCTTCTAGAATTCTTGAATTCAATACCGAGCAACCACATCGTGGCTCACAACCATCTATAATGAGATCTGGTGCCCTCTTCTGCCATACAGGTATATATGCAGGCAGAACACTATATACATAACAAACCTTTTTTAAAAAATTCAGGAACTAAAGGCCGAGAGGATGGCTCAGTTGACAATGTGATTTCTATGCAAGTATGAGGACCCACGTCTAGATCCTCAGTACACACATAAAAAGCCAGACACAGCAAAGCATTCCTGTAAGCCCAGCAATTGGGGATGGATAAGGCATAAGTAACCTGGGGACTTATTGGTAAGCTAGTCTAGACAAAATGAGAGCATTGGGTTCAGTGAAAGACCCTTTCTTAAAAAAAAAAAGAAAAGGTGGAAAGTGATGAAGACATATTACCCCCTGGCCTCTATACACCTGTGCACACATATACATGCATATCTCTCCCACATATGAGCACACACACACACGAAACTCAAAATATAAATCTAAGGGGGGGAGGGAGGGAACATCTCCTAAGTGGGTATAATTTAATTTAAGACAGAAAGAAATGACTCTCTTAACATTCTCATGTGACTCAAAGGAGGTGCAACCGATTCTGTGTGGCAAAGACAAGACTTCAAGGAGGGCATGCTTTTGAGGTAGCTTTTGTAGGTTTGGTAGGATCTGAATATGGATGGGAAGGAGGGCTTTCCAGGAGACTGGAACCATGACAGACAGTAAGACTATACAGGACTGCAACAGCCACTAGCCCCTCAAATACACTCTAATTACACCTAGTCACGTGATAGTATGTGCATCCCTGCCCACTGGAAGTTCACTAAAGCCTCATGACTTACGTTGCTAGTCTTACTGATCAGAAGTCTGAAGTTGGCATATGTACAGGAGAGATGTGGATGACTTCTGTGCCAAAAAAGAAAGAAAGGAAGGAAGGAAGAAAGGAAGGAAGGAAGGAAGGAAGGAAGGAAGGAAGGAAGGAAGGAAGGAGGGAAGGAAGGAAAGCATCACCTAAATGCTGACCGGCCCTGAGGCTCATGGACACAAGAGTGAATAAGGCATCTGTCAACTTAGGTCACTGGGCACTGAAAACAAGCAGAATCCTCTCTTTCTCATATCCTTTTCCTATATATGTAAATCACTACTATTTGTTACTGTGTTATTCCTATTGCATCAAATGCAAAACAAAAAACATATGTGGCTCAATGTGGCATAGCTCCAGGTGGAGGGATGAGTAGTGAGACAGCAGTGGTACAGGCGTAGCTGTATACGCTAATGATAGCAACTGCGAGACAGCACCAGTCAAGGTAAGATTACCAATACAGAAAGGTCTTTTAGATATCACCTTAGAACATGAGATACATAAGTGAAAAAAAAAACAGGCCCAGAGACTAACAGAATATATCTGTCTAAAAAGCAAATCAAATTATTGATAATTTCAGAGACTCGAAAGCAAATAAAGAGGTGGTATTATCTGCCTACACATTTAACCAAAATTATTTTAAATATTATGATTTTTCCATATTATAATTAGTGAAAATATAAATTACAGAATTTTCCTAGAGACTATGAAGATATGTATGCATGACTAGCCTTACATTTACTTCAGCCCAATAATATACCTCTGCCAGAAATGTTACTGCATCTACTTTTTACTAATGGAATTATTTTATTTTAAAGTTGGTGAAACCAACTGGATAGAGTTAATCTAAAGAAGGATATTATCTGAAAATATTTGGGTGCATCTCAGACACACAGGGATGGCCAGGCTTAGAGAAGGTCAGGGATCTGGGCTGTCTGGTGTCTTGCTTAACAGAATGGTCATTCCTTTAGAATGCTGCCAGTTATGTGTCTTGGCTAGAAATAACACTGCCTTTATCTCCTCTAGGTTAAAATTCCAAATTAAAAAATAGAGTTGTTTGGATCTGGTATACCATATTACATCAGTTAGCTATGGTCTGAAGGCAGGATTCCACACCCTAAATATAAATATGGGACACTTGTTGGGAGAGCAGGTGGTTCCCAGAAAGAACATCTTAAATGGGCAATTTGATATGTGTCCTAAGAACATGTGCAGAAATGGGCACAAGGATGTATGCAGAAGAAGCTTATACGAACATTATTTATAACAGCAGAAAAAGGAATATTTTGATACCCAATGGAAAGTGGCAACTTAGGAAAACTATGGCCAAATAATTCATTAAGCCAGTTAAATTTTATTTCTGTAAAATCTGATGATGTAAGGAAAGTGCAAATAGCATAGCTGCTTAATTAATTTTTTCTTATAAAATATGTTTAAAAAATACCACTCAAACCTTCAAGTACTGACTGACGTCTCATGCAAGTGGTACTGAAAATTATCCAGTAAAGTAACTCATTTTCTTAATTTCTCTAAGTTGATGATAAGAGGTACATATGACTCTTATAATCATAACTTCGAATATTTTCAGGACGGACTTGAGAGGAGCAGTAGTTTCTAGTACTAGTAGCCCGGAGTTAATCATTTTGTTTGTTTGGTTCCATGACTCCTTGGGTGAACAACCTTAGTTGCACAGATTGACCTTTTTCATCAAGAGATCTTACATATGGAAACTGGAGGAATAGTGATCTGGTAACCTAGGGCTTTGTAGACCCTTAACTCAACACTGTTGAACAGCTGATAGCTCTCTTCACAACCGAGGAACACAAGTAAGGAATATCTAACCCTGACAGAAATGGAAAGAAGATGGTATATTTTCACTGGCTCTCCTTTTACAGGTTTATTTCTTGTAACAAAACGCTACTATGAGCTGACTATTCTAAAAGAAAGGGCAAGGGTTTGATTGGTCTCCCAGAACTGGCCAAGCAATACTTTTATTTGTGGATTACTTCAAATAAAATTATTTTAAAAAAAAATTTAAAAAGTTAGAGATTAGTCAAATCCATAAATATAAACATCCCATATTGGATGAATTTTCTCCTCCTTTATATTTTACCAAGTAGTTTCTGCATTGTGTTTAATCAGGAAGACCTGGACCCATATGCCTAAGCAATGGCATGGAGATAATGTTCCTCCAGATCTCTCTGGGTCTTGGGCAACTACGGGAGAAGCTAGTCCAGCTTTAGTAAAGATTCTGTTTGACATCCTGACTTTGCTGTTAACAAGCCAATAGCCCTCCTTTCCTCTCCTGCAGGAGTAACCTGGGGCCTGAAGGTCCAGGACCTGTAGGCTGCTGCGGTGAATACCACTGGTTTAGTGAAACATGACACTAATGGTTGCCTCATCCTCTGTTCCATTTCTTCTTTAATGTTTCTCCTCTTGCCTTTTTTTTTTCTGACTTACAACCAGTTTTCCTTTTCAATAGACAAACATTTCTCACTCATCTCATGAATGAACCTAAGCATTCAGATAAATTTTTATGATCCTCAAGATATTAAATTATTTGTGGATAATGATGAAAAAAGAGCCATAGTAATAATTAAGAGCCACTAGGCATAAGGAAAGTAATAGTGCCCACCCTCTAGTATTTATTTTAAGAGAAAGAAATTACACAAATTTCATATGTGTGCTGGAATTAAGAGAGTTTTTTCTCTTATGTGTTTCCAGCTTTGTATCCCCACAGTATCCTCCTTTGCTTTTCCAAATTACATACTCAGTGTGTTCTGCTCATGGGCTCTGTCAATAAAGGCCTGGACTGGACCAAAGTCCTCCCACATGATCTACAAGTACTCCATTGCTGAGTTCATTCCCACTCTTCTGCTAATTTTTTTATTTTGAGTAACTCATTTTGTAGCCCAGACTATTCTTGTATCTGCAATCCTCCTGGCTCATCTTCCTGAGTAGCTGGGAGCACAGGCCTGAACCAAGAGGCCCAGAGGATCATTTCTGAACAAGTTCAGAATCTCTCACCTTCTGAGACTCCTCAAGTCATACATGTGTTAGGAGCCTAACAGTACTCGACTAAAGTTTTAGTT
The DNA here is from genome assembly GCA_004026605.1 of Ondatra zibethicus. Classification (NCBI taxonomy): domain Eukaryota; kingdom Metazoa; phylum Chordata; class Mammalia; order Rodentia; family Cricetidae; genus Ondatra; species Ondatra zibethicus. The sequence goes on from PVIU01010255.1 coordinate 26,041, forward strand.
TGCAAAAGGAAGCAGACGCAAAGATGCTAGGCGATTTGTTCAGACGATTATTGTAGTTAGAATTCAACAAACTTGATTTCTGAGCTTCTACTCACCTTATCATTTGCCTTGAAAGTAAAAGGCAGTGCATTCATGCATCCACGCCTGGTTAACAGCTAATTTCATATATAAGATCTCTTTAAGTCTAAAAGCCAAGTGGGCCAGAAGTTGAATGGAACAAATGGGACACAATTGTAATTTATCTCACTCATCTATTTCTCTGGTTCTCAGACAATGGTTCTCAGTCTGGGCCTCACATTAGGGTCTTCTGAATACTTAGGTTTTCTCTATTAAATAAATACCACTACAGCTTTCATTCTAGGCTTATTAGTTAAGAATCTCTGGAGAGGCTAGGCAGTGGTGGCACATGTCTTTAATCCCAACACTGGAGAGACAGAGATAGGCAGATCTTTTTGGGTTTGAGGCAAGCCTGATCTACAGAGCTAGTTCTAGGACATCCAAGGCTATCAAAGAAGCCATATCTCAAACAAACAAACAAATAATCTCTGAAGAACATGTGTTTTCCAATGTCTTGGTATGGATTTGTTGGGCAACATGACAATGCTATGTTTAACTTATCAAAAAAATGCCAGATTATTTTCCATACTGACTACATAATTTTACATTCTGAGTAGCAAGGTACTATGGCATCCATTCCTCTACATCCTCATCAATAATTGCTATTGTCTGTTACTGTAATTTTAGCCATCCTAGTGGCTGGAAGCAGTATCTCACTGTAGTTTGATTTGCATTTCCATAGAGAGTGTTGCAGAGAATTTTTTTCATGTACATAATGTCCATTCATGTAATCCTTTTGGGTCTATGTTTGGTCAGAGCATTTGCCCACTTCTAAACAAGTTCCTTATCATATAGATCATTTGCTCATACTTCCTTCCATTTTCTGGGTTGTCTTTAATTTTGTGATAGTGGGTTTTGAAGCATGATTTAATTCTGAGGGATCTGGCATTTGTGTTTTGTCACTTGTATTCCTGTTGTAGCATCTAAGAATCTGTTTACATCACAAACTTTACCATCATGTTTTCTTCTCTGAGTTTAATAGCTTTATTCCCTTCACTGAGGTTTTTAATTCATTTTGACATAAACTTGTATATAGTTGGAGATCAACTTCATTCTTTTGCTTCCTTTTTGCATGTGACCATCTAATTCTTATTTTTTGAAAAGTCTAATCTTCATTCATTGGATAATTTTGATGTTGTTATGAAAGTATAGATTAATTCAGAAATCAGTCTGGAATTCAATGGTAGTGTTGATTGCACTTGTTTGTGAATATATCAAAATGCCTTTTAATGGATTTTATGGAATGTTAATTATATTTCGATGAAAATATTTTACCCATTAATTCATTTTTATTGATCTTCTTGAGCAAGCGTTCCAATCTGGTATGCTTATTCTTTCTTGAATATTTATCTTTTAGTAAGAAACCTTTCAAAGTCTCTTTCAGAGCTTTCCATACAATTATTTGTGCAGTTTCCAAATGTGTAAAAGATGTGAGTTGAGATGGATGTTGTGTATAGAGAACATTTATCCATGAAGGCTCTGTGCAGCTACTATTGCCATAGAGAATTTGTCCTATCCATGATCCTAATCTCACTATTCAGAAATTCTACCCTGTCAGTGTCCCAGAGTCAATCGAACCTGACATAAAAGTCCTAAACTCATAAGAGTAGGCCTATGTACCCAGAATACTAATATATTAATTTGGATGAGATCACTTCTCAGTGAGCACGGGTGGGTCCTTTTCCATGTATGTACTAAGTAGAGTAGTAAAACAGAAATCTGCCTGCTCTATGCAGTGCTGTTATTCAAAAGCTTGACACAGAAGACATTCCTGCCAAAGCAACTTCTCGGCAGGGCTACACCAGACAACAGGATTGACGAGCCTTTGTCCTGTGGCTCCCTTTCATCTAGGAATCCCTTCCTGCTCATCGATCTCGCTTCAGGTCCAGGAAACATTCTATCTATAACCTGAGGTTTTTGCGCACTTCTGATCAAGCTCCTGATCATCCCTCATGTGCTGACTTTGCATATTCATCTTAGAGAGCTGCCTTTCAGTAGCCCCAGAAGGGCTTGATTTGCCCCCATGAGACAGTGGACCCCACAAGACAAGGATTGATCAACTGATCTTTGAGCATTTTCCGGAGCCTCAAATAGGCTTGTGTGTTAGAAGTAAAGTGAGAGGAACCTAGGGTCATTTATCATCCTCAGAAGGACTTTTTCCTTTGGGTGGATGGGTTTCAACAATACCAGAGATTTGATAGTTTGGCAATGTAAGTAATTCCAATTTCCTGAATTAGAAAGATAGTCTGTCCCTAAATGAAGTCCACTTAATTCTGAGGAATATACAGTCACTTTATGTAAAGTAATTCAAACGCTTGTGACTCAAAAGCAGTTATTGCAAGGGTAGTATTTTCTATTAGAATTATTTCTAAGTGCAGATCCGAATCCTTTCGGAGGAGTTGACATGTGTAAGCCTCACCAGAGCCTCTTATTCATGTATTTGGCTGGGGAGACAGGCTTGTTCTCCGGTAATACTGATGTCACTGGCTGCACACCTGTGTGGGGAACCACTCTTCATCTTTCTTAATCTTCCACGACTGATTTGGAGTTCAAAGTATGGTCTGGGGGCCTCCAGTTCCAGCAGCAACTGACAACTTGTCTGAAGGGAAGGACTTTGAAGCCCTCCTGTGGCTCCTGGGTCAGAATCCTCAGGGTAGTGTTGTCTCTGTTGAGTTATGTGCAGTCGTTAAAATCAGAGAAAGCACTGGCTTGCAACACTGGGAGAGGTCACGTCCAGGACAGGCCAGAGAGGACCAAAGAGAAAGACGGTCTAATTTAGAGGAACAGGGACGTGCAGGGGTGTGTGCTTGTATATATTCGGACAAAGCTGAGATAACAAAAGTGATTAAATCAGGTAGAGTCCTACCAAGACACAGTTAGGATGACTCAAACGAGGATTCACAAAAAGCTTGAATTAAGATACTATTTGCAATGGTGTGAGCAGAATCAAACTGACCTTTAATGACTAGTAACACATTTAGCCACTAACAACAACAACAAAGGTTGAGGAAGAACAGAAAAATATGCAAATTATCATCCTCTCTTCCTCTTTTAGTGTACTAACGTGTTGTCCACTGGCCAAAGCCACCCAAAAGATACAGGGTAGGAAGCATAGCTACTGCCATTTATAGAACTCAGTCTCCCAGCCCATACAGAGGAACACGTAGAAAGGTACAGACTTCTCCCTATAAAAATCCGTTCATTATTCACATACCAGTTGGAGCAGATAAGGTTGCTAACTTTCTCTGCAAATGAAAGTTGGTGGGGAACAATCTAAGAAACACAGACATAGAAATCCTAATATTCCCTTTCCACTTTCAAACTCGGAAGTCTCTAGTTAATAACTACTACCAAATGAGGAAATACAAAAGGCAGCAAGTAATGAGAAATTTAATTGTGGGCTGTGGGTCAGCTGACCATTCTTACTGCCCAAGATGTGTGCAGAGTTTACCTGGTGTTCTGGCTGGCCATTCTTGTCAGCTTGGCACAACCTTGAGTCACTTGGGAAGAGTGAACCCCAGTTGAAGAACTGCCTCCGTCGTATTAGCCTGGGGCCACATCTGCACATATTAGGTTGATTATTGATGTGGGTGGGTCCTAACAGCTCCCTGGGGGTTGTGGTGGGGAGAAGGCATGGCAGCTACAGTTTAATCCTTCTGTGAAACCCCATGCAGGATGAGCCCTGCTTTCTTGGTGCCAGATTCTGCTTAGAAGAATCCTTAATCTACCAAGACTGAGAAGTTTCTGTTTATTTAAACTAAAACTCCCCCAGAGCATTTCTATTTTAATGTGATACCGATTAAATTTAGAACAGGTAAACGAAGACTGAAGAAACAGGTTAATAAATATTTTATTAAATTATAATAGTTTTGTTCATGGCACCAAAATCTGTCTGATTTTAAATCTCTTTCTTTTTCTCTCTCTCTCAAAACATTTCTAAGGCTACTGCTACCGACAGAGAGTCATTGGTGGGTGGCCTAGAAATACTCAAAATTTCAGATTTTGAGTGGCGTAGCACTGAAATGTCATGTTGACTAATCCACCAGAACAAAACAAACCCGAAATATGTGGTTCATGTGGAAGGAAGAAAAACAACAGAAAAATCCATGCAATGATCCATGGAGTTGACACAAGCATTAATGTGGCCATCACAGTGATTGAGGAGAACTCCCAGGCTGATCCTATGCAGTTCATCAGAGACCACATCTGCTCCCTCACCACTATGTGGCTTTGCTGTCGTCTGATCAGCTGTCTCCAGACTTTATGTCCCTTTTTATCCTTTCCCAATATAAATAGCAAGGCAAGGTCTTTTGACTTCACACTGGGAACTGTCAAAACCCAACAGGTGTAGACCTTTGCTGACCTCCGGGGGCCCTTCATCTCTCAGGGAGGGGACTGGCTGCCCTTTGCCAAAGGGATTGCCCACAACCTGACACTAGAAGCTGACAGCTGGTTTGCCCTGTGACATATGCCAGCCAGGAGGAAAGCTCAGATGCAACAGCAGAGAATATGCGGCACTAGCTACCCTTCCTCATCAGCTGCACATTGGCGGGGGAAACCCAGCAAGCAAACTGAACTGCTAAGACTGTTGGGATTTTATTAAGTGCAATTAGTACAAAAGTGAGAGATCTGGGGAGTTATAGGCCACCAACTCCCCAAATGCTTAGATGTAAAGTTAATGTTTTTAAGTAAAAATGCAAATCAAAGATTTTTTTTTCTTTAAAAAAAGGTTTTCACAGTCTTGCAGGAGGGGTTGAGATGGAAAGGCCATCTGGGCATTTTGGTTCTGAGTTATTGGACCCCAAATTAGAGATGCTAAATCATGCAAATAGGATAGGGGATTCTCAGGGAATAATCTAATTTGAGGTATCTCCTGAAGTATGGAAGGGGTACAGACATACTAAAAAGCCATATGCTATGCTACTTGAAACTAAGATTTAACTGGATGTTTTGCTGAAAATACACTTCCAAGTCCAGCAACCTGCTTGGCTTCCTAACTCCTGATTGTCCTCTTGAGGCCAATACTAGTACTTAGCTGCCAAGCAAAGTTTTATTCCAATCTTTTGAGATAAACAAGAAACCTTAGCCAGAGGATTTCAACTGGATAACTGGGGCTGCTCCTCTCTGTTGTGCTTCTCATTCCTCCTGCTGGTTCCGATTTTAATACAGTTGTAAAGAACTTGTCTTTTGTGTTAGACTAACTTATTGACAAAAAACTGTTTTACCCTACATCCTCTGAGAAGTAAAGTAAATCATATTTAATTTAATTTGATCAGTATCCGTCCCAGGCTGTGTCAGGCATGATTTGGAAGGCAAGAGGCTAATGAGGAGGCCTGTCAGGAATGCTTCATCATGCTGCTTTGAATAGGCTATGATTACATGAAAAAGTACAGAGACCAGTGTGGCTTGTCACCCAGCACAAATCCATAACTGTCCATCGCTTACGTGACGGCATCTTCTTCACTAGATGCTGAAGATGTAGCAATGAACAAATCATTGTCCCAGTACTGATCCTCTGAGAGGATATACAGTAAGAGGAAAAGTTAGGTTTATTCGATAAGACCAAAGAAGACTTCAAATAGGAGGTCGTAGAAATATAAGGAAGTGTGTCACGCACCAAGGCTAGGCAGCAGGCCATTCATTATTGTATCATAGGGTTATTCTAGGATTTCTAGTTACCCTGTGTGTACAAAACACTGCTGTGCTTCTTGTATGCAGTCAACATTTATTGGTATATACTTTTTTAAAAAAATCAACAAAATATATGGAACAGAGACTCATACAAGGCATTGGAGGTCTGTGAATCTCTAAAATTATACAACAAAAAATATGGGTATAGATTTATCTAAGGATTTATAAATATGTTCTTTTTTTCAATTTTCAGTGTTCTATAATCTCCCCAAACTGAAAACCCTCCATCAGAGAAGCCAGACAGAATGTCCATCTAATTATAAAACAACTCATTATGACCAATAGATATATAGCATGAGTCAACTCTTACAGAGCTCTTACTATAGGTACCAGAGAACAAAACCAGATTTACAAAGCTTATGTGAAATTAATCTCAAGTTTTGGAAGAAAACTGTGGAAGCATGTGAGCACAGCATTGTATTACAGATTCATGTCATTGAAGAAAATTTTTCTATTCGTTAAAATTCATCTACTAGCTCTTGAGCATGTAATTGCATCCACAGGCGATCACAGGTATCTCATAGCTCTTTCAATTTTCCTGTGTGTATACTGTTCATATTTGTGACAAGCACAGATTCTCATTGTACTAGTTAGTTTTTACTATCAACTTGACATGAACTTGGAATGCGGAAACTTCAGTTGTGGATTGGCTCCATCAGATTGTCCTGTGGGCTTGTCTCTGAGGCATTTTCTTGATGGCTAATTGTTATGAGAATCATTCCCCCAATAGTTTGAGGGTACTGGTCTTAGGGCGTGGCTTCTGTGTGAAGATGTGATCTCTTATAAAGAAGAGGAGGGGGCTCTCTTTCCCTCTTGTGTCGTGGTTGGAGATTGGATCACTGCATCCATTGACCTAGGGCAGAATGGAAAACCATGGCAGCTCTCTGCCTTGTTGTTATTCATAAGTATTCCCTAATAAATCTTTGTTATCCTTTTATTTGGGCTCTTGTGGATTCACTAAACATCACCTACACTTGGCACCCAAAGTGGGGTAATGTTGTGGATTCACTTACCCTCACCTACACCTATCTTTTTGCTTTAAGAGGGCCTAGCCAATGTAGGTTATACAGATGGACCTGGGATATATAAAAATAATAATAAATAGCAAAAAACTAGCTCAGCCAGCCAGAGGGAGAAAGCTCATAAGCTATTTATCTTTGGCCTTGAGTTCCTTCCCCAACTTCCTTCATGATTGTGGGGAGCAGGCAAGCCCTGCATGAATGTGTAAGGAGTGGGTGAAGTCCTGAGTGAATATGTGTTGCTTCCATGAGCACAGCCATGTCAAGGACCCCAGTGCCTCAGACATATTGAAATAGTAAAGCCTTCCCTTGCTTAGGCTCAGACATATAGCAGAGCCTTTCTCTGGCCCAAGTATGAGTGTTTAGGAAGATGCAACTTCCTCTGGAATGCTTACTGGTGGAGATTGCTCCCCTAGAGAGACTTCCTAGAAAGATTAACTGAAACTGCCTTCTTGTTCAGCTGTGTACCATTTACTCCCTCTTCAATTCAGATGTATACAACCAGGCTGCTCCTCAATTCAGATGTTTACAATAAATACACTGAGTTTCTGGCTTGCAGTTGGTGCCTTCAGAACTAGCACAATTCACCTAGTCCCAGATTGCCTTCCTGACCCTGTGTCTGTGTTTCTATCCTTCTCTCAGTCCCTTTATGCACCAGTCAGGTTTTCAGGAGCAAGTCATGCAAAACAAGGCAGATGATAGACTGTGATCCAGGAGCAATAACCAAACAAACTATTTCCTCTCCACGTTGGTTTAGTTCAGTATGTTGTTATAAAAGTCAAAAGCAAACTAGAACGCTTCTATTTTATGTATTTATTTATTTACTTCCCATTTCATACATAAAAATATTGAGACACAACAAAAATTAAGTTACTTCCTCAAGGAAAGAAAACTTAAAAAAAAATAAAAAGGAACGTTCTGGGCATTGGTTGCCAATGCAGATGGAAGCGGATGAGCATGCCAGAGGCCTTGAAGGAAGCTGTTATGTTGATGCTCTGTTCATTGCTCTCTGGGGTTTCAGGTCTTCTGACAACCCTTCTTTTCTCACTCTTACATATGTTTGGGGACTTTGCTATCTCTAGCAATTTAATTTTGTATAGAAACATCAGCAGACCTGTTATTTGTGTGCTTCTCTGTTAGCATACATAAGCAGTTCCTAGGGAGCACAAAGTGATTTGGGCTCATAGTATTGGAGGGCTCAGACCATGCTTGCTTGCACTCTTGGACAAACATCATAGTAGCAAACATGCGTGTTAGAGGCTGGTCTCTTTAGTGTACAGGAAACAGAGACAAGTGGAATGCAGAGAAGAATCTGGACAAACGTCTTGGTGTCAGAAGCCAGGATAGCAGGCCTGCTATCCCTTTACCTCCCTGCCTCTTCCAACTGACTGGTCATTCCAGCCCTTCTCCCATCAAAGTGTCTCTACATTTAAAAGACCCAATGTCATCCTTGCTCAGTACCTTCCTTATCAAGACACAGCAGTTTCATTTTCCTCTGTGGATAGCCATCAAAATACCAGCTCTCCTTCTCTATATTTCTGCTTTCCTTCCATGCAAGTCACAAACACACCAGAAAAGCAGCATCTAATAAGCTCAATACCAAGAGCAGGGGAAAAGTCTGGCTGCTTTGTGAAAAACAGAACCAGTTATTGTTGTGTTAAAGTTTCACCCAGGGATGATATTTCTCCAGCAAATAAGTTGATTTTTTAAAAAAAAAAAGTGTTCCCTTTGCAGGGACCCACAGCTTTCAGCTTCCTCTGGGACTTCTCCCAAAAACTTGCCCCTAAAATCTCTTTACATCTGTAATGCAGCCCCTACAATAGCTTTTCAAGTGTGCGCTTCTGTAGTTGTTTTCTCATAATAGTACTAAGTCATGTGACTAAGCAAAGGTGGTAGCCACGATGGCTGAGAATGGCTGAGAAGATCAGGCAATAAGCATCTGCCTGACCCTGAGGAGAGCCCTGTCTGTGATGTTTCCAACAAGAAACTTAGATCCTAAGAACCAACAGTAACTGGAGAAATGTCATTTATTTTGAGGATAGAATGGAAGCTGAGAGTGTGAAGGGGAGCAGTGAGTAGAGATTGGTAAGAACTTGAGACTTGGGGAAAAAAGAATAGTAGAATGTGGCGTGACAGGTGGAAAAGAAAGACCCTGGGAAGGAATACAAGAAGGAAAAGGGAGATGAGGCTCTTTTTTTCATGTTGTAAACAGCCAATCCTTCACAAAAAAAAAAAAACAAGTGAAACAAAGCTCCAAGCTCATATGACTTGCTTTATTGTGCCCATAAAAACAGATCCACAAAAAGGCAAAACAAGCAAACAAACAAAAAAATAGATTGAAGATGCATGAAAATGAATTGAAATTCCAATGATGTTAATATTGATAGTTAATATCTACATGGGGTAGGAGTAGCATTGATAGGTTTATATGTATATAATTAGATAATCATTACTTCTTCACAGGGTTATCAGACTGGCTGAATATATGCAGTATCTAACCAGGCAGTTACGACACAATGTTCAGTATTTTTAATGAGTCCATACTGCAGGATTTTCTTTGAAGTCCCTACTTTCTTATCCCTGTGGCTATGACCTGGGGTCATCCTAAACCAAGGCCATCTTTCAGTTCTTCCTTTTCTTTAAACTCCTTTCTCTCCCCTTCCTTGCCCTCTAGCCCATACTGTATGTATCTTCACATCATCTATTCCTTCCCGGAGGCAACACGGTCTGCCATCTTTGAAAGTATTTCAAAAGGCTAGTGCTGAGCTGCTGCACAGTTCTTCAATGCCAGGCCTTAGAAAGCCTGATGGCTTTGCAAGAGAAAATGCATACCCATTCTCTCTCCAAAACAGCACTGTATTTTGGGAAATCCACATGGAATGGACAAAATTCAAGGGAGATGCAAATTAGTTCTTCCCACTCAGAGAGGACATCTAGGTTGGAAGCTTCAATCTAAAATTCAAAGAATGCACTCTACAAACTATGAGGCTGGGACCATGGAGGGCATGTGTCTTAAAATAAAGCATGACCTTTGTCTTAGTTAGGGTTTCTATTGCTGTAAAGAGATACCATGACCAAGGTAACTCTTACAAAGGAAAAATATTTAATTGGTTAGGCTTAGATTTTCAGAGGTTTAGTCCGTTATCATCATGGTGCGACATGGTGGTGTGCAGGCAGACATGGTGCTGAAGGAGTAGCCCAGTGTCTGACCAAGAGGCTTCAGGAAGCAGACTCTTTTACTGGGCGTAACTTGAGCATATATGAGACGTCAAAGCTCGCTTCCACAGTGACATTTGTTCTCCAACAAGGCCACACATTCAAATAATGTCACTCCCTTTGGGGACCATTTTCTTTCAAACCACTGCAACCTTACTTCCTAAGAAAGGTAACAAGTTAAGCAGGACATTGAGGGTGGGTGTGAATTAGTTTCTGGCCTATGGCATTAGCTGAAATGAGCTATAAGGAGCTTTAGTGTTCAGTTCTGAAATGAGAAGGAAGTAAGCAAGGGAGGAAGGAAGGAAAGAGGAAGTGAGGGAAAAAAGGGAGGGAAGGAGAGGGAGAGAGGAAGGAAGGAGGAAAGAAGGAAGAAAGGAAGGAAGAAAAGTTGGAAAAAAATAGAAAATCACTGACACACTTTGCCTTTAGAGAAAAATCTCAGCCCTGTTGGCTTCCCATGGCTGGTCACTGGCCAGAGACTAGGAACCTAGATTCCAGTGTCTATAGGTCTCTATACAGTAGAGGGACCATGGGTGACCAGCACCCATCAAAAAACAAGGAAACTGAGTCTCCAGTCTGTGTCCCCAGTACAGGAACATTCCACATCTGGTGTCAGAATGTGTGACTGGAGGGATTCAGTAGGTCTGGGATCCCAGCCCAGGGAGGGGACTGTGGGAAACTTGTGCCTGGACCTCACCACACTTCATTCTGCATCTCTTCCCTTGACTGACACTTTGTATCCTTTTCCTAGACAGGTGGGGACTACAAACGTGGTAATATTCTGACTCCCCGAGAGAGCTAGCAGAACCTGGGACCTTGCTATGGTCAGAGGCAATCATGGCCCATTGCCTTATTGTCCTCATACCATAACAATGGTTTCTATAATTGCTTACCTACTTTACAACCACATCAACAGGAATTGAATTTCATCTTTTCTATACTCATTTGTTCTTAGTTTGCCTGAAAACTGAGACGAAAAGATATACCCTAGAAATATTTGGAAGATAATACCAGTAAGTGTAGCATGAATTCTAATTGCTCTTAATAAAAACCCAGAGTCAGCTATCAGGGATGAATGCTGAAGATCAGAGAAGCAGAACAGCCAGCCACTGAAGAACTCTTACCTCTAGTAATGCTCAGATCAAATGGGTGATCCTGTCCTCAGACTGCATCTCGAGACTGCATTGAGCTCTTGTCTCCTCCTGCTTTATATTCCTCTCTCCTCCCAGCCATATCCCTTCCTGTCCCCACCTCCCTAATGCTGGGATTAAAGGCATAGGACTCCTAAAAACTGGGAGTAAAAGTGGGAGCCACCACTGCCTGACCTCTAGTGGATTAACTCTGCACTCTGATCTTCAGGCAAGCTTTATTTGTTAAAACACAAACAAAATATCACTACAAGTAAGCCGTTATAATTCTCTAGTTTGCATCAGTGATTAAACAGTTGACAACCAACAGAACAGAAAGCTGAAGCCATCAGAAACTTGGATCTGATGCTTCGCTTCACACTTTTAAATTTCGGTCACATCTAGTGCAGCCCCAACAGGTGTCATTTTAAGACAATGGTTGCCTACCAAAGAATGAGCCTACCTACCAGGGACCTGCACTATGCCCACCCCCATCCCTCCAACCCTCATCCCACCCTCCACTGCAAACCTCCTACTTGTACTCTCTCCCTCATGACTTGGGTCTCCTGCAGCCACCTTCAGGGAGCAAGGTGGAGGCTGAAATCCTTTCCTTTGCCAGTAGTTACCCGAGCAATGGAACTGAAGTGAACACAGGTGGCCTTACGTCCGCTGTGTTATCAACCACAGGACTGTGAAAACCTTCACTGCTCTGAGCATCAGAATGCCTTTCTGGGGAATGTATTAATCTGAAGACCCTCTATTTTCTCCTTCATTTGGCATTTGTCAGAAGTCTGCAGATAACACTGCAGAAGTACTTGGAAATTTGCAAAGGACAACATGGAAGAGTCCCCAATAACTGTGCTGATTACTTTTATCTAGGTGTCATATAGGCCAGGAGCCAAGGCTGCTTGGGTTTACATAGAAAGTAGGAGGAGCCGGAGACTCACCTACCCAGAAGAATCTCTGCCATGTCACTCCTTTTTAAAATATACATAGTCACTCATACCCCCACAAAGTGTGACAAAATGAGACTCCTTTGCAGCTAAAGGTGGTGTAAAGACAATGAAAGCGTTGCTGTGGGATTTAATCACAATGACCGATGCTATCCCACTTGCTCTACAATGAAGCAGCTCAAGAATGTGGGATTGATTTATTGCTTTCTTGTAAAAACGTGGGTCTTATTGATTTTTTTCCCTCATCACCCCTCTTCTCTAATTGATTGATTTGATGGTTAGAGCTCTGACTCCATCTCCGAAGATGGAGTGGAATAATTACTGCAGCCTGCTGTTTAATCTTCCTGCCACACAATTTCCGCCACCATTGTGCCCCATGCCAGCACTTTCTCAGCTGTCGTCCCTGTGGTGGAGTTTGATACTGCAATGAGACACCTGGAGGTGGTAGCTTGGTCATTTTTCAGGGTCATCTCCTGGAACTTGCAGACTCCTAAACAGAGGAGGGGCTCCGGACCTTTTAAGAGGTACTTGAGCAGTCTACCTTCAGATCAACTGTGAGTTGCTAGAGGTGGACCAAGACATCCTGGGAAGACATTTGCTTAGCATCCTGAGTGGGGAATGTGAGATCAGGAGGAGGGAGCGAATTCTGTTCTTTGATGACTGTGCTTCCTGGTGCTTTTTTGATAAGTCCGTAAAGCTCTTTCCTTGAGGTTCCATTTGCTCTGAAATTAGCAGCAACAGAGAAAGTCATCTCCAGTGGGAGGTGAAGTATCTTTCTGATGCCTTCATTTTGTTGCACTGACTGAGATGCGTGAGTTTTCCCAATCACCCCTGGTTCCTGCACCAAACTTGACTCCCAACCCCCCACACCTCCTTGGAAAAGAGCATGGGGCATGAGACCGGGAAAATGTCAGGACAGCTTGGAATCTAACTTATTTCAAAACTCAAGACAAGAACCATGTGTTAAATTTATATGCTTACTGTTTGGCTTTCAAAGTAATGAATGGAGCTGTACTTACTTGGAAAAGTGTCTGAGGGTCTCACTAAGAGGCATTTTTTTTCCTGTGGAATTGTATTGGTAGTCTGCTGTATCACAGCTGCCTAGATTAGAAGGCAAACAGTCTGGAAGCTAATTCTAACTTTTTTTTCCCCTTCTTCTACTTTAATTGAAATTATAGTATTCACTAAATCAGGTGAAAATGGTTTTTAAGAAGCATTTCCTCTATAACCCAGGCGCCCCTCTCCCAGCATTGATTTCATCACAGATTCCAATCACCTCACATGTGAGCATTGTCAATTTTGAAGTCTGTGGTTGGGAAAAAGCCTTTCTGCAAACAGCAAGGAATAAACTGCCTGGACTTGCTTCACAGCCAAGAACTGCAATGTTTCCCTCACTTTGTCTGATGATTTTTGGTTTCACATTGAGCTTAGGGAAAAATAAAATGTAAGTTTTTAACATAAACTCCTTTAAAGTAACAAAGAAGAGGTATAATTTACAGAGTTTCTTCTAGTTACAGTCTTTTATTGATTTTTGGTATGCCTAAAAATTTTTTCCCAATTCAAGTCCATCACTATTGAGGAAAGAATGTTAACTGGAGTACAAATTGCTAAACTTGGAAGAAAACACCAAAGACCTGAGAACAATCCATACACCTTTTCCCTCCATGTCTCTCCCCTGCCCCACCTCCCATGCTCTTTCTCTTCCTTTATTTCCTTCTGTTTCTATTTTTTTTCAGTTCACCATGCTAAAAATATCTAAGGAGAAGCACCTAAGGCTGAAAGAAACCCATTGTCTCCCAATTTTCCCTTATCGATAATTTGGGACATGTCTTAGTTAGGGTTTCTATTGCTGTGAAGAGACACCATGACCACGCCAACTCTAATAAAGGAAAGCATTCCACTGGCATGGCTTACATTTTCAGAGGTTTAATCCATTATGATTGGGGCGGCATGGCAGCATGCAGGCAGACAAGTAGCCAGCTGGAAGACTTACATCTTGACTCATGGGAAGTGATCTTTCTCACAGGGCGTGGCTTGAGCATCTATGAGACCTCAAAGCCCACCTTCAATGTCAAACTTCCTCCAACACACTACACCTCCTAAGAGTGCCACTCCTTTGGGGGGCCGTTTTCTTTCAGATGACCACAGAGTATAAGTCGATATTGCTGTGGTATCACTGTGTTAAGGAGAGGAAGGAGAGAGAGTTGTCACCATCTGACCACATTAGGCAAAGGATCAGTTCTTGCTAACTTACATGTAGTGAGCAACTATCCTTCCTGGCCTTCCTGGGAACTTCCACCAATCTTCAGAAAGCATCACTCCATCTGTGTCTAGGAGAGTACAACATATTCCTGTCCTTTTGAGTGAAGTAATATTCTTTCAAGATCCTTCTCATTTTGTGTGTGCTTTTAGGAGACACTTAAACTGTGAAGTTTCTTGGTTTGTGGCCATAGACTGCAAATACTGTGTTTTCTAGAGATGCTATAGACTCTGATTGGACATCAATTTTGTATATTACTGCCAAATCCATACATCACTCCCTAATTCTAAAGGATCTTATACTCCCAATATCTTGATTTTAGTCCAGTAAAACCCATTTGCCCTCTGTTCTCCAAAACTAGAAGAAAATAAAATTGTATTGTCTTCAGGCACCAAGGCAATGGTACTTTATGATGGCCGCCATAGGAAAATAATGTAAGTGGTTCAGTAATTAACAAATACTGTCTATCACTCTTTTACTTCCAACTTTGGTAAGTATCCCACATGGATATTTGTAAGCTTACACCCCCAAACAATATAAAGCAGATATCAGTATTATTCTCATTGCATAGAAGTTCAGAGAAGAGCTGAGCTAAGTTCATTTCTCTCCAAACCTAAAACCCTGTCTCTGAGCCTGCATTCAGGAATATGTGCCCATAGAAGCTGATGACCCAGGGAGCTCCCCAGACACCTGCACCCTCAGAGAGCAGTCATACTGTGGTAAAGCTTCTGGTATCTGAGGCAACAGAGAGTGACCACTCAGTCGTTCTTCAAACATGTTCTAAGAGCGTGCATACAACACTGAACCCCTATTCTCTTGCAATTCACAATTGTGAGGGCAAACATAATCAGGTTAGAAGTTGTCTTTCATAAGGATAATCTCAGGGATACACCTCTCATATTATGCATGAAGAGCCAGAACACTTGACATGCTCTTGATGGTAACACCGATAGGTGAGGCTATGAATGGGTACCAGGCAGGCTTTCTGGAGCAGTTTGCAGAAGTTTAATCTCGAAGGATGAATTAGAGCTGTTCACCTTAAAGAAAGCTGCCAGATCGTCGGGCAGCGAGAACAGCATACACTAGGATCAAACTGTGAGTCACTTGTGGTTCAGCAGGGATGGAAGATACAGGATGTAAGGGGGTAATATGAGATGCAGCCAGACAGGAGGCCAGAAGCCAGATCACAGAGATCTTTAAAAGCATTAGTCCCACAGCTTTTTAAGCCTCGCTGCATTTTCTCTTTAATTTCATTCAATCTGTGGCCCTTTCTTTGGTTTGATCAGCTTTTTTCTAGCATCAAGAAGATGTCGTTCATAACTTGAGTTCTGCAGTTTCAGCACATGGCTATTCACAGCTGGCAGCAATGACTATAATATGGGCTCTGAGAAAGTAGAGTAAGTGAAGGAAACAGAAACTCGTATCCTGCTAATCACCTTGGGGTCTACAAGACTAACTAAACCTAGGAACATTTGGAGGAAGCTACAGTTACTGTACAGTCTTAATGAACAGAATTAGAAGTGGATTTAAATAGGGAAGTTCAAACCTGCTTTTTTAGGAATCTCTGCTAAATTCTTCAAGTGAGGACGTTATCAAATGGTCATATTGAATGGTCATTCACAATAACTTTCTTTTGCCCTAACATCTAGAACTTAAGACCACAGTAATTCTGCACCTCTTGTTTCATTTATGCTTCTGGCATTAACAGGCTGGGTCATGTTCTTCCCAAAATGTGATCCCATGCATGTGACCTTATTTGGAAGTAGTATCTCTGTGTTTATTACCAAATTTAGATGGATTAACCACACTCCACAGTAACTGATGACCTTTTTTGGGGGAGGAGAAGGACATATTAGAACAAAGCAGAGACTGTAAAAATACATGTGTAGCCAAATTCCAAGGACTGATGACTGCCACAAAAAAAGCCAGAGGAAAGAAAGGGAGCCATGGAAAGAGCTTTGGTCTTGTTACATCGTTTGGACTTCTAGATTTCAGAACCATGAGAGAATGAAGTGTCTTCCTTTTCAGCCACTTAGCTTGTTATAATATCCCTGAGAAATAAATATACCATCACTTTCAAAAGAAAAAATAGAGATGAATGGGACTAAATCTAGCAGCCCACGGAACAGAAGCAGGCAAAGAAATGAACTTTTTGTTCTATCACCCTGAAAATCATCTTTTGCAGGGTGACCTCCGTCTTAGTCACCGTACTATTGCTGTGAAGAGACACCATGACCACTGCAACACCTATAAAAGAAAGCATTTAATTGGGGTCATCCTTATCGTTTCAGAGACTTAGTCTATTATCATCATGGCGGGGCAGGGCAGGGCAGCATGCATGGTGCTGAGAACCTCATCCTGATTCACAGGCAGAGAAAGATGAAGAAAGAGAGAGAGTGGGGCAACCTGATGTGGGGTTTTGACACTTCAAAATTGCTCTCAGGGACACACTTCCTCCAACAAGGACACGCCTCTAATCCTTCTAATCCTTTCAAATGGTTCTACTTCCTAAGGACCAAGCATTCAAATATATAAACCTAAACAGGGAGTTCTCATTCAAATATCACAACCATGATTGCTTTTTCACTCGTTTACATGTTATAGTGTCTTTGCTGCTTGGTTTCTGATGAACCTTGACCCTGGCTTATCCGTGGCTCTCCTCTGTGCAAAGCAGCACACACAACCCCCAACCAGGTCAAATTATCTATGGCAGGGGAGGGAGTCTCCTGCTCTTTAGAGCAGCATTTGCAGTTTTTTAAAATATCCATAGAAACATCTCCATTGACTAAGAGCCACCTCTGTCCTGAGATATTTACCTTTCACGCCATGGAATATTTGTGAAATCAAATAGACAGAAAAGAATGCTTTCCCTGCAATCCCCAACTTGTAAGACTCCCCTTTAAATGAATTTATGACAATCTACCCGTAGGTTATTTATTTATATTTTTTCCATGACCACTTTTCCAGTAATGAGTTTAAATATAAGAAACATAAACCCATCTGGAAATAAAATTATGCACCAGCTTCATGACAAAAGATAATTGCATTATAATCAAGCTGTCATTTTGGAAGCTAGCAGGAGATGAAGTGTGCTGTAAAATGGCATGGGAGGCCTATGGAGAGTTCCTTTGAATTCCTCACACAGGGGCTGGTGGTATGAAGGTTCCCAGTGCAGAAGAGATACAGTAAATGGTGTCTGCTGTCAGGGCTCTGGTAACAATGGAGAACCCACAACCTCCAGCAGTCTGATGGTTTGTAGTCCCATGAGAGCAGCACTTATCATTCCCTTTTCTCCAATCCTTTCCTCCCTGTGCATGGGGAAAAGCACACAACCCTGTGAGGCTGCCTCACCTCCTAGCACTCTGGAGACTCCTCTGATCTCTGTTTCAGGCACACTAACCACAAGTCATTCCACTCTGCTGCATTCTGCTGCCTCTCAGAAGCCTGGAATTTCTTGGTGTGTTTGTTTGTTTGTTGTAATTTTGAATAGGCTTCTCTACCCCCAGTTCTCATTCTTATTCCTTGGTGAATCCCAAACAAGACAGAAGGTAGCCTACTATTCAAATGGTAGTGTTCAGCACAACAGGGCACCATTATCATCTGAAACCTGTTAGGAATACACACCATGAACCCAGAGACATCTAGGCACCATCAAATGTTCATATTAAACAAAACCAACAGGCAATGCACATACTACAATTCTCACCTATGCATGTCCACATATACACACACAAACACATATACACACATATAAACACATGCACACACATAAATATACATACATGTGTATATTTATATTTGTGTACATGTGCATCTGTGTGTTATGTGTGTTTTTATGTGTGACATGTGTATATTTGTATTATGATATATGTGTATATTATCTGTGTGTGCATGTGTATTTATACACACACACCTATTTACACAAACACACATACATATATACACAAACACATGAACAAACATATACACACATACACATATGCACATACATACATAATACACATATACACTAACCTACACATGTTTATGCACACAAGTACTCACATGCGCACATACACATACAAATGCATGCATGCATGTTTATACACACATATACATCTATATATACACTTACATATACACAAAAACTCATACACATACATAATACATATGCATGCACACATATATGCACACAATACACACTTGCACATATGTACAGACAAACATACATATGCCACACATTTACTTATCTATGCAGATACATCACCCATAACATAAACACATAAACATACACATGCATATACACACACATGCACAATCACATATATAACCACAAATACAGACATGCACACATATATGCATACATACATATATACACAAGCACACACAGAGATACACATACACACATCTCTGTATACACATACACATAAATTACAGATGTATAGGTGGAAACTTAGAAGTGATGAGATGGTGGGAGAGGACAACCTCTTCCATAGCAGGCTCTGGGCTCCATGAATGGGCTACCAAGCTGCTAGCTAAGGACTTCTGGCAGAAGGGGGTAAGGCACAGGGAGATGATGTCAGTTCAATTGGCTGAACCACAAGGTGGCAAGGGGTCTCCTCTCAGTCTCTGTCTTGTCCTCCAGTGGAGTTCCCAGGCAGGGAGAAGATAACAAGGAACCAGGAACAGAATTCTCTCTGAAGTCCTGGCCTCCAGTAAGGCCAAGCTGGGAGCTGTTGCTTTGGGGTTCTGCTCTGTCTGACCAGTTCCTATCACTAGGACTCCTCCTCATACAGACATAAGGATTAAATGAGATAACATATACAAATTACCTGGAAGAGAGGGAGAGCATAAATGTTTTAAAGAGCAAAGCATGCAACAAAAGCTCATGTTCTTCCTGTGTCAGCTCCAGACACCCAGCTAGTTAGATAAGACACCTGTCAAGATAATTGAGTAAATTTTATTTTTGGACCTTATTAAACTAAAAGTTCCTTTCTATCTTAAAAAATTGAACTTGCAGAGGATGATCCATTGGAGCTGCAATTAAATAGCAGTCATCTAAATAATTAAACAATAGGATGTCTATGTATAGCAACTACTAGATGGGTTTTCTCTATCTATCTTAAAGACTGGTGGGTACAAGCTATGCAAATGACTTGCAGGGATTTTTGTATTAGCATAAACAGACTGAAATTTAAATAACTTAAGCGCTGCAGACACTGTGAGTCATAGTATTTTCATTCTTCCTTCTACCCTTGAGTTCTATGACAGCTCCTTTTCTGGAACACAGGAACAATGAGGCCTTTGAACGACCCTAGAGATCTGAACATACCTTTCACAGAGCCTTTGCTGTTGCCTCAGATGCTTGGAACCTCTTGGGACACACCCCCTTACCCATGGGATACGCCCCCTCTACTCTCAGAGTCTAATGAGCTGAAGACATCTTTCCCTGTTCTGTATAAAACTGCAGCTTTGTCAGACTGGCTGCTGACTGCTCTTACCCATGATCCTAGGCAGGAATTGTTTCTACTTAACTGGCCGATAATTCATAATCAGGATTTCACAGTACCGAGTTCCAATGGGGACTGTGGTCAGGACCAGAGGTCAGAAGCCAGAGCAAATGCCTCTTCTCTGAGGACTCGGTAGCAGATGGACTGGGAACTGTTCCTTCTGATCCTGTTTCACCATTATTTTTTCTGCTTATTGTTAGTGATAATGTGACCTGTATCAGAAGAAACATGCAATGCCACAAATACAACAGTGACAGTTGTGTAACTTGGTCTACTTGTGGGACTCCTAGTAATGGGAGCCGGGACTGTTCCTAACTGTGTGACTGGCTTCGGGAACCTATTCCTCATACCGGGTTGCCTTGCCCAGCCTTAATACAAGGGGAGGAGCTTAGCCATACAGTAACTTGATGTGCCATTCTTTGTTGACATCCATCCAGCCCCTTTCTGAGAAGAAACAGAGGAGTTGATGTGGGAGGTGGGAAGTGCAGAGGGGATGGGGGAGGGATTGGAGGAGAGAAGGGAGGGGAAACTGTGAGCAGGATGATGTAAAATAAATGACTAAATATAATTAACTAAAAAAGTTTCTTTGTGATCCTTTGTTCTTTTTTTTCCTTTTTTCTTTTTTTGCTGACTTGCAGTTCCTGGAGGATCTTCCTGCCCTTTGCACTATTCTTTAAGTTAGTTATTCTAATATTTGTGTGAGTCAATGGCATCTGTATTGGGTTGTTAAGGTGGAGGTGGGCATAACAAATTGAACAAAGTCCAAGGCTTACACAACCGAAATTTACATTTTACAGTATTCAAGATCAAGATCTTGGCAGGTGTGCTCTCTCCCAAGCTCCCCCCATCTGTTATGGATGACTGCCTTCTTTATACCTCTTTATATGGTAATTAACTACATAATCTCTGTAAGTCCCAACCTCCTTTCCATTTGTGGTGTGTGTGTGTGTGTGTGTGTGTGTGTGTGTGTGTGTGTGTGTGTGTGTGTCTGTCTGTCTGTCTGTCTGTCTGTCTGTCTGTCTATCTGTGTGTCTGTGCATATACACAGGTCCATGTTCTTGTGTGCACAGTTACATGTGTTTATGTGTGGGATCCAGAAACCAATCTCAGGCATTGTTCCTCAGTCTGCCCACTTTGTTCTTTGGAACTGTGTCCCTTACTGGGATTTGGGCAGCACTGATTAGGCTTGACTGGCTAAGCAGGGAGCCCCAGGAATCCCCGATTTTTCTTCCCAAGCACTTGACTTATAAGTTCAAGCTATCATGTTGTTCTACCAGCTCAAGCTTCTTATTAACTCTTATAACTTATATTAGCCCATAATTCTTGCCTGTGTTAGCCACATAGCTCCTTGCTTCCTCTGCGTCTGGGTGATGACTGCAGACTGACTCTTTCTCTTCCCAGAATTCTCCTGTTCTCCTTGCTCTGTCTCTACTTCCTACCTGGTCACTCTGCCTCTACCTCCTGCTGGCTACTGACCAATCAGCATTTTATTAAACTACAAATGACAGGGTACAGACCATTGTCCCACAGCACTCACCCCTTTTTTTCTTTAAAAAAAAAAAGAAATAAGAACTCTGAATCAAATCTCCTTTGGTTAGCTTTTCTCCTGACCATTATCCATAACAACTTGTAACCAACATTCAACAAAGGCAAACATCCACAATCTATTTTTTGGGAATGTGGGCATAGTTTTCCACGCTATTTCCTGCTGATTGGGGGCTCTGATGATCTTATGGGTCCTAAAGAAAATTTAAGATTATGGTCAAGTCCTGACTGGAAAATTCTGTGAGGCTTGATCATCTTAGCCAGCAGTCTTGAAACTGTTCTGGATGCAGAACTCAGAGGAAACTCCAACAGAGGTCCTCTGAAATGTTGGAGGGATCATCTGGGCCATTCCTCCTATCATAGATTTCTCAGGGTATCTTCCTTGGTCAAACCTGATTTTTCTTAATGCAGAATGAATCCACAGTCCTTCATTTCCTGTGGAAACAAAGGCAAAACCTCTTCTCCAAAGTAATGCATCTTTTGATTTAAATTTTAAAGTCAAAGCTATATTGTAGTAAGGAGGAAAGGGCTGCATTCCCGGTGCCTGGTTAGCTTATACTCAAAATAATTAGACAGAAACTATATTAATTAAATGACTGCCAGGCCCATTAGTTCTAGCCTCTTCTTGGCCAACTTTTACATCTGAAACTAACCCATATCTACTAATCTGTGTATCACCATGAGGATGTGGCTTACCGGCATGAGTCTAACCAGTGTCCATCTTGAGCCAAAAAAACATGGCGTCTGCCACACTGCCTTCTATCTCACAACATTCCATTCTGTCTACTCCACCCACCTAAGGGCTGCCCTATCAAAAGGCCAAGGCAGTCTCTTTATTTAACCAATGAAAGCAATAGAAATACAAAAGGACTTCCTATACCATTTCTCCTTTTTCTGCTTAAACAAAAAGGAAGGCTTTAACTTTAACATAGTAAAATTACATATAACAAAAATTATCAAGCAATAATTACAGTTACAACCTATTTTATCTTTTATCATGACAAAGGAAAACTATAACTATCCATTCTTCAACTCCATCAAAGATTCCAGAAGGATATAATATTAACTAAATAAATAAGTAATAAGCAACTTCTAAACTCTAGAGATGACAGAGACATCTCGCTACCTGTACAGTCACCCAAAGTTCCTCTGTACCATTGGGGCATCCATCTTCAGCCTATAGGCCCATAGTATCCAGCAGACATTTCCATGAAGCAGGAAAATTCAAAGATAGTTCAGTCACTTTCTTCTGTATCCTGCAGAATGTCTCGTAGACTCTTTCATGAATCAGGAATGCTGAAGGATCATCTCACCTTTAGGCAAGTTCAGCAGTCCTCTCTGCAGGTTCTTTGTGTCCATTTAAGCAGTTCAGGCAAGAGCAGTTTCTTACCCAAATGGCTACCAAACTCCATAAGGAGCCTCTTCGATGCCTGTCTTCCTCTTGAAGTAGCTGGTGCTGCCAAGAGCAGGCGTATCTCATTGTCATGAAAAGCCCTAAGTTATTAAAACATTAAATGCCATATTCTGTCATCTTTGAAAGATATGAAGAATGCCTATCTAACTGAAATATACCTCTATATATCTAGAAAATCTAACTAACATGACTACAAGCTTGACTATTATTGATGATTATCCATTAACAACTTATATTTAAATGAACTACACAATCACAATACCTTAATCAAGATCAGAAATACATATATATAACAAAATTGACCTTAAATTTACATCAATAAAGCAAAATCCATACTAATGCAAATTATTCATATCTATGTCATATCCCCCTTTAAATGTAAAACAACACTTATAAACAATATTTGGGAATATGGAAATAGTTTTTTTCTCTCCAAACTTCTTCCTGCTGTATGGGGGCACTGTTAATCAGTCGGCAGCTGAGTGAAGTAATTTTTTGAGGGTGTTAACCACAACCTTTCAGGAGGGCGTGGTCTATCATACCATATTTGTGTAGAAGGAATCTACAGGGTCTCATCCTCTGTGAAAACAAAAGAAGAACCTCTTTTCCAAAGCACCATATCCTTAGATCCAAATTTAGAAGTCATGGTACCTTTAGAACATCTATGTAGGCTGCGTCCTTCTACCTGGCTCCCGGCTGCTGAAATAATTACACAGAAACTGTATTCATTTAATTACTGCCTGGCCCATTAGTTCTAGCCTCTTATTTTCTAACTCTCACATATTCGTTTAACCCATTTCTAATAATCTGTGTGTCACCACGAGTCATGGCTTACCGGGAAAGATTCAGCTTGTCTGACCTGGCAGCTTCATGGTGGTTGGCTCTCCCTGACTCTGCCTTCTCTATTCCAGAATTCTGTTCTGTCTACTCCACTCACCTAAGGGCTGCCCTATCAAAAGGCCAAGGCAGTCTCTTTATTCAACCAATGAAGGCAACACACAAATATAGAAGACCCTCCTACACCATATATAGATATAGATATAGATATAGATTGGATTAATCCAACAGCATTTATAATCAAATGTCTTTTAGCAGCTTTTGCTTCTTCCTCAGTCATCAATTTAAAGAAAACACAATAACATCCAATATCCAGACTCTGTGTATTTTTCATCTTTAGGTGGCTTTATTTTAACCTCTATTTCTTTTATTAGTATTTTTAATTTTTGGCTTTTTGAGACAGGGTTTCTCTGTGTATCTTTGGCCATCCTGGAATTCACTCTGTAGAACAGGTTGTCCTTGAACTCATAGAGATCCACCTGCCTTTGCCTCTCAAGTGTTGGGATTAAAGTGTATGCCACCACACCCAACTACTCTCTTTCTTTCTTTTTTATTTTTAGGACTTTATTCTTTTTCTTTTCTATCCCAAGTCTACATATATTTTTAAACATACTGTAAACCATTTAGAGGTTTTCTTCACCTGAATCTATCTTTACTGTATATCTCTCTTTTTCTGACCATATGAGTCTTTAATTTGCTAAGCAATATTGCTAGGATTAAAGCAGTGGCTTTGACAGCTGGATCCAGCCCATTTCTTAGCTTTTTTTTTCTGAGAGTCTAGCCTCATGGCTGAGGTACTGACTGGAGCCATGTTTATTGCCACAACTATATGGCATTTCAAGGTTCCTGCCACCACCAAATATATGTAGTCAGCTTTTTATCAACACTTTTTATCAACCTTTTTATCGTGGCAGGACCTCTTAAAAGAGCTGCAAAGTTTTACAGCTAAAGCTGAGTTAGGAAGACTCTCTTAAATGAGAGCACTTGCCTCTAGCAAGCAGAGCCTACCCAAGAGAGTGCTGCTATCAAGAAGCCGTGCTTAACTTTATTCTATTCTATCTAGAATAGCTGCCCAAGCTCTCTTAGACTTTTAAGTAAATTTGGTCAGCCCCACATTGGGTGCCAATTTGTTGAGTGGTATTTCTGTCCTACCCAGTCCCACAGTCATTCAGTACCAAAGAAATACACAGAGGACTACATTAATTATAAACTGGCTGGCCTACTAGCTCAGGCTTCTTATTAACTCTTATAACTTATATAAGCGTATAATTCTTGTCTGTGTTAGCCATGTGACTTGGTATAGATTTTGGCGAGGCAGTCAAATCTTGCTAACTCTGTGTCTGGGTTCTTCTGTGTCTGGGTGACGACTGCAGACTGACTCTTTCTCTTCCCAGAATTCTCCTGTTCTCCTTCACCACCTCTACTTCCTGCCTGGTGGCCTCACCTCTATTTCCTGACTGGCTATTGGCCAATTAGCATTTTATTAAAATACAATTGACATGGTACAGACCATTGTCCCACAGCATTCCCTGAGTTTTTCATGAGACCCAGAGTTGAATTAGGTTTGCTTGCCTGAATATAAGTGGGGTATTTTATTGGAGCATGGGGAATTTACTGCTGATTACACTACAAAAAAGATACTCATTGCCCAGCAATCATTGGCTGCCAATAGTCCCTCAGCAAGTGGCTTCATAAGCCTCTCCCAAGAATGATGGAATGGACCCAGTCTTATGCAGATGACCGTAACTGCTAAGAGGTCATGGACAGCGCAGTCCTATCATGTCTAGAAGACAACTTTATGTAACTCAGATTTCCATCCTCTGGCTCTTACATTCCTTCTATTCCCTCCTCTCTAATGTTTTCAGAGCCTTGGAGGGGTGATGCATATGTCATACTTAAAGCTGAGGACTCCACTGTCACTTATTCATGGCACTCTGATCAGTTAAGAGTCTCTGCATTAACTGCTGCCCACTGCAATAAGATGAAGGTATAAAGCAGCACCAACCTGTGAATACAAACATACATAGTTACAAGGCAGTTTAACATTGTGTCCATTTACCAAAATGATAAAGGCCCTTCTCCCTTAGGGCCTTTGACCTCCCTAGGCACAAGCTCTTCCCTGGGTTTACTGCTTTCCTAGGCTTTTACATGAGGGCTGAGGGTCGAACAGTGGTCCTCATGCTTGACTGGCGAGCACTTTACCAACCTAGCCAGCTCCCCAGTTCCCCATCCTGTCAGTCACCTTTTCTTGCAGGACACCGATAGGTGTGGTTTGGGCCTACCCACATATCCTCATCTTAAATTCATTATCTCATTTAATGTCCTATTTCTGAAGACAATCTTCTCCTAAGGTTTGTGACTAAGGTCTCTAAGGGCTGTAACTTAGGCGTGTGTTGCATATCCCCAACACATGGATTTCGGGTGTGTCATTGTTCAGGGACAATTCTCTATGGATTTCCATACCAATGCTCCATTCTTACTCCAATTCTGCATCCTGATTTTCCATTTACCTTTTATTTTGCCTGTCTCTGAACATGTTAATATTCTTGGTATCATTTTGTTGTTAGCCCTCGTACTACAGGTATACATGGTTCATCACAGTATTTAGAGCACCAGAGCACTCTGTCGCATCTATCCAGTTATTCCTTCCATGATTTGATGCTTTCTCATGCTTTCTGCCTAGTCACAAGTGTCTCTTTCAGTTTAAAAACTCCCTTATCATTTCTGATACGGTATGATCAGTGTTGACAAATTTTCTCAGGTCTTGCTAAAATGTCCTTATTTACCCACCATTTCTACTGGAAAGCTCTGACAGGCATGTTAGCTTGGGTTGGGAGTTGTTTTGTTTTGCTGTTTTCCTCTTCATAACTGCAAATCTCAATTCTGTCCTCTTCTAGTTTACAGGGTACAGGTTGAGAAGTTTAATAGGAGATCACATTTACATTTTATTTGCTTTTGCTCCTTCACTACTTTTAAACTCTTCTCTTGTCTCCAGCCCTACATAATTGGATTACCATACATTTTAGGACAGACTTAGTTGTACTAAATCCAGCTGTCTAGCAATGACTTGTGTGATTTTAGCCCTTCCTATTCTGGGATATTCGAATTTTTATATAGGCTTAGGAAAATTTCCGTTATGATTGTTCCACTTCTTTGCCATCCTCCAGAACCTCAGTGTGTCAGCTACTTGTCTTTTTTAACACTGCCCCATAGTTCCCAGAAGCAGTATTTATTTCTTTTTAAATTTTCTTCCCTTGCTGTGTATTTTCAGAGTCTTTGAGGCTGTGAATTCTTTACTTTGTTTGATCTGTTCTGAAATTTATTCCTTCTCTCACATTTTTATTCTATGTAGTGTAATTTTTTTCATTTTAAGGGTTTGTTTATGTTTTAAAAAATCAATTTTACATAAATTGGTTTTTGTTTCCTGAATTTCTTAGTATCTTTAAAGCAATTTAATTAAATTCTCTGGCTCACTGGTTAAGAGTGTATGCTTCTCTTCCATGGCATCTGAGGTTTGTTCTCAGCACCACACTCAATGGCTCACAACCACCTCTTTCTCTAGCTTCAGGAGATCTAGTGCCTGCCCTCTTCTGACCTATGTAGGCATTCACATACATGGAATACCCCCCACACTCACCTACACATAAATATAAATTAAGGTAAATGTTTAAATTCTTGGTCCAAGGATTCATATATATAGATTGCTCATTATGATTAGCTCCTGGTACCTTATTTTACCTGTTAGGTAAAGTTATATTTTCTTATAAGTTCTTGAGGCTTGTTGACCTGGTGGCATTGATCTACCAAACGATTACTTTTTTATTCCATTCTAGGTAATCTCTTGTTTGTGCCCATCTATCCAAAAATTCTAAGCATGCTTATTTTCTCAGATTCAATGATTGCTGCTTCTATTCTGTGTTAGATGGTCTCCAAGTCTGGGCTGTGTATCTCCTGTGGTTCTTGTGTTGTTACTGATGTATTCCTACAATGCTTCCGGGCCCATAATTCTCCTACATATATAGTTTATTTATTGCTCTTTATGTTCTGGGATGCCTAAAAGGACTAGTCTCCCACCATAAGCCCAACTAGTCACACCAAAAATGAGCCTCTGTCTTGAGTGGGATCAGCCACCATCCTACGACCAGGCATCCTGGAGTTCTGGCGGTGCTGGACCTCACCATAGGGACCAGTCCCAGCCTCCAAAACACTGTGTGTTCTTCACTGTTTTTCTCTCATACTGACAGTGACTCTTCCTTGTTTTCAGTTCAGTGAGGGGTCCTATGACCACCAATGCTGTGTTGCTAGTTTTCTTCTGAAATCTACAATTCTGTAAAACTAGCACAACACTGGACAGAACCAAATCTCACATCGCTGTGACCTATTTACTGCTCAGGTATGTGTACATTTATAACTCATGACTGTTGTAGAGAGCTACAGGTGATGCTAAATAGAATTTGAGTTCACCAGGACCTTTGGGTCTCTGCTCAACCCTGGGGATGAGCCAGAGATTCCATCTGTTGTCATGGTTTTTTGGGTTTTTTATTGTTTTGTTTGTTTGTTTTTGATTTTTCAAAGAAGAATTTCTCTATGAAACAATCCTGGCTGTCCTGGAACTCACCAGGCTGGCCTTGAGCTCACAGAGATCCACCTGCTTCTGCCTCCTGAGTGCTGGGATTAAAGGCGTGTGCTGCCACCACCTGGCTATAGTCATGGTCTTTAACAAGGGAACATGGAGTTCTGCCTAGAACTGGGTTTTATCATGTCAGGTCTGGTATGGGCTCCGCATCTAAAGCTGTAACTTAATCCATTCTCTCATCCTTAGTTAGAGTCACTCTTCTCTCAGATGAATTGCTTGGAGTTGGCAGAGTGATGACACAGACATTTCTCTTCTTCCTTCCTCCTTCAATATGTCATTTCTTGCTATGATCACACTGGGTATCATGACTTCTTAGCTTGCATGATGGAAGGCCCATGTATGAAAAGCTGTTCAGATCATGTCTTTATGGGATGAGAACTACTGGAAAATTCTTTATAGTTATTATTTTTCAATAACCATGTCATAGTTCTCAACATTTTGGAAGCAAAGGTTTCTCTCTTTTATCTATTTATGTATGCTCTGGCAAACAGCTTTGGAGAATAGTGATGGTCTGACCTGGTCTGTTAAGCTTATTTTCTACCATAAAGAATGCATTTTTCCCTCAGTTCAGACTTTCTCCGGTATGATTCAAACTAATTGCACATGAAGATCCCCTCCTCACTTGTGGGGTAAAAGGGACTGAGCAAATGTGACATTCCTGCCATTTGCTACACATTGAAAAATATAACCTCTTCTGATTTAATGCTGTATTAATATGTTAGGGTCTATGAAGTATAAGGATAAAGATAGGTAACTAGTAAGCTAGTGAAATAGAATCACAGATTCTTTTTTTGTTTTGTTTTGTTTCTTATTTTTTGTTTTTGTTTTTTTGAGACAGGGTTTCTCTGTAGCTTTGAAGCCTGTCCTGGAACTAGCTCTTGTATATCAGGTTGGTTTCAAACTCACAGAGATCCACCTGTCTTTGCCTCCAAAATGCTGGGATTAAAAGTGTGCGCCCCCACCGCCCAGCAAATTGCAGATTCTTTACAGTCCATAGTCTTTAATTTTCATATCCCCAAGGACTAAGGAAGAATATTGGTGCACATATTTGTTTTCCAGGTGTTATTTTGATTATATCTATTTATATATTTTTCTACTTTATTGTTTTGTTATTATTGAAATTCAAATATTTCATCAAATGTGTGATCTGTAACCATTGTCTCCAAATCTGTGGGCTTCTTCTCTGATGGTGTCTTTTAACAAACAAAGGGTTTAACTTGGTAAAGCCTGATTCTTCACTTCTTTCTTTTATGTCCTGAACTTTTATTACCAGTCTAAGAAAAATTTGCCTAACTTAAGATCACAAAACTTTTCTTCTAAACATGACAGTTTGGGACTTTACATTCAAGTCTACTATCCATTCTGAATGTTCCATTGTCCTCCCTATAAGGGTTATATTGAATGTAGACATGGTGGTACGTGCCCGCAATCCCAACATTTACAGTTCTCTGACAGGAAAAACACAAATTCAAGGCTAACTTGAGCTACATAGTTATACTTTGTCAAAGAGAAAGAGAAGGATAAAAAGTGGACAAAAGAAGGGAGAGGAGAGAGAGGAAAATAAAAAGCAAGAAAATGAAAACTAGAGGAAAAAGAGATCAAAGTTTTCTTGTTTTACCTTTCCCTCATACAGTTCTCTAGTTGACCCTAAACTATTCGTTGAAAATTCCATTTGTTCTCCTTGGATAGCTTGCAAACTTTGTTGAAAACATTCAGAAAGATATGTGTGGTGTACAGTTGCAGACATGAGCTGCCTCCTTTAGGTGAGCCTCAAGTACAGTTAGAAGGCTGTTGGTTACGTCCATAGTGCTCATGCCACTGTTGAACACTGGACATATTTTGCTGCGTGGTCACCGTCGTATTATTGTTTACATGTTCCAGACATAGGCAAGACTTCCTTTGGCTTTTCTCCCACAGCAGTCTGTATAACAGCGTGCAGCCCTACGGAAGCTAACCAGCAGGAAGGAAGTCTCAGGTCAATAGTTGTTTGACTTCTTCAAGTCCTGTGACTGAAGGGAAGAAAGAGATATTAGGTTAAGAGTCTGGGAGAGAAGAGAGGGTCATGTAATACATTTGACGTGAAAGCAGAAGTGAGGTTTATTTGAATGGCAGGTAGAAACCAGCAAAAGGAAGGCAAGAAGGATGGGGGAGGAGGAGGGAAGAGGGATGAAGAAGAGCAAATATAATGACACATGTATGAGAATGCCACAGTGAAACCCTTTACTTTGTTAATGTTATAAACAAACAAAAACCATGTAAATATATTGCTGAATTATCTATTATCTCTGTCACACTAGTTGTGAATATGGATATCAGTCTTGTGCCACCTTGATTACTCTGAGTTTAAACCAAATCTTCTAGGCCAAGAGGTATAACTGTGACAGTTCTGTCTTTCTTTGCAAAGCTCTTTTGTCTACTCAGGTGCTTGTCCCCCTCCATATGAATTTTGTAATTAGCTCACCAATTTCATATTGATTCCATAAATTGATTTGGGGAGAATTAACATCATAACCATATTGGGAATTGTTTTTCATGAGTATGTTCAATCTCTATTTTTCCTCTGCCTTTAACTTATATCAACATGTCTGCTATTTTTTAATGTACAATTGAAAATGATACTGCTTTATTTAAAACTTTAATTTACTAGTTCATAGATAATGTGCAAGGACAAAATTGATTTTATTCATGTTTAGTTTATATGTACTTACCTTGCAAAAGTGACTTTTTATTTTGGTACATTTTGTATATGTAATAGGATTTTGAAAATATACAACTCTGTCTATGATTTGTTTGAAAATATGAAAACTTCATTTATTCATGTATAAACTTCTTTACTTTCATAATTTTCTTGCCTTATTGTGCTGGCGAGAATTGTCTGTACTATGTTAAGTAGAACTAATGCCAATGTGCATTATTTTCTCATTTCTGACATTATTCAATCTTTATCAATTAGTTACTAAGTTATCTTTTATTCCTTTCACTAAATGCCTTTTGCACTTAAAAATATTGAAGAATTTTCCCTATTATTGTTTTGATACAATTTTTTAAAGATTTATTTATTATGTACACAGTGTTCTGTCTGCATGTATGCCTGCCTGCCAGAAGAGGACACCAGATCTCATTATAGATAGTTGTGAGTCACTATGTGGTTGCTGGGAACTAAACTCAGGACCTCTGGAAGAACAACTAGTGCTCTTAATCTCTGAGCCACCTCTCCAGCCCTTGATATAATTTTTTTTTTAATTTAAATTTGAACTTGGATTTTTGTCAACATCATGTTTTTCTTTCTACCCCCATTAGGATGTTCAAGTATTTTCTTTTTTTGTCTGTTATGATAAGTTTTATTAATTAAGTACATGTTAAATATTTCAACAACCTTTTTGAAATAAGATAATCTACAATTGCTGAAAATATAATACAATACCATTTTTACACATTTTATGGTTAGATTGGTCAGTCTAAACTTTGTTTACAATATTACACATCTTTATTTCATTTTTAATTTAATGTTTATATGTATGATTGTTTTGCCTGCATCTATGATTCTGTACCATGTGCATGCCTGGCAATGGTGGAGGCCCAAAAATAGTAATATTAGTGTATTGTAATGTAGGTTCTGGGACTTGAACCCATGTACTTTGGAAGAACAGCCACTGCTTTTAACTACTGAGCTGTCCCTCAATCCTCTGTGCCACTTTTAAAGATAGTATTGGTTTGTAGCTGTCTTTTCTTTTCATAATGCTCATTGTAGCATGAGAGAATTTTGGTCTCATAAAATGAGATGTGATGACAGGTATGGGATTCCTCTCTTAGAGGAGATGGTCGGAGGGATCCCAATGATCCCCCAAATTACATGGTCTATTGTCACTGCTCTTGATTGTCCACCAAGACTTGATTACAATACCTGTTGCTAAAGACATTACACAGTTCAGCCACAGGACATGGAGAAGTCAGACAATTATTGATCTGAGACTTCCTTCCTGCTGGTTAGCTTCTGTAGGCCTGCAAGCTGTTATACAGAGTCCTGTGGGAGAAAAGCCAAAGGAAGGTTTCCCTATGTATGAAACACGTAAATAATAATACAACAATGACCATTAAAGCAAAATATGTCCAGTGTACAATAGTGGCATGAACATTATGGGCATAACCACCAGCCTTCTAACTAAACTTGAGGCTCATCCAAAGGAGGAAACTCATGCCTGGTAGTTTATACTTGGTAAAAAAAAAAAAAAAGTTCCCTGTGCCTTGGGGGCTCTGAGGACATAGGGGTAGACTACTGCTATTATTTTGCTAATGTCTTCTAAATAGTTATCTTTATACCTTTAAATTAGTTCATCTCACAATCTTCATTGGAGAGGCTTCTTTTTGTAGTGACTGGGGGGTAGTATTGAGACTCACAACTGGTCATTGTGCAGAGGATGAGTGACTGGAGTGTTCAGCACTAAATGGGACATCTATACAATACCACCTCCATAAGACTTAGAGAACATTACAGAGTACGGTAGGATGGGGAGTGGTAGAAAGATTATGTAAGCCAGAGAAAGGATATAAGTAATGCATCCTGGACATACTAGGCTTGTTGCACTTAGGAACTCACACCAGCTATGGTTGCCTGTCTAAGACCTACAAAAGAGCAGGCCAATTAAAATTCTAATATAGATAGGGGAGGCTTTTATGAGGCCCCACCAATAGCTGAGGAGCTATTGGCAATTGATGACTGCTGAGGAAGACAAGTCATTTTTTATGATCAGTGTGTGCCTAAGATGGATTGCCCATGCTCCAGTGGATTTTCTTACAGTCATACTGTATGGGCAACACTTATTGGACTCAGTGGGTTGGAAAATATGGGTAGGCAGGGGAGTATGAAGAGGAGATTCAGGAAGAATTAAGGGGCAACAGGAATAGGTAAGGTCTAAATACATTGCATATATATGCATGGAAGGACCAATTAATAAGATAAAGAGCTGGGAAATATTTCTCCCTCTCTGGTGTTCTCTAAGAGTTTCTGTACAATTAAATTATTTTAAGCCCATTGTGAAATTCATTAGTAAAGTTCTCTGAACCTGAGTTTCTTTGTAGTAAAGATGACAGAATAAAAAACGCTATTAATCCAAAAGCAACTTTAGGTTCACAGAAAAATTGACAAGACGCAGAGATTTTTTTTATCTCGTGTTACAGCCTACACGGCACCTCCCCATTACCAAAATCTCACCATTGTTTGCAATTCTTAGAGCATATTACCTAATTAACTCAAGTACATTATCACTCCAAACCCTGTCTGTCTGTCTGTTATATCTATCTATCTATCTATCTATCTATCTATCTATCTATCTATCTATCTATCTATCTATAATCTATCTTTATGTTAATAGAACCCATGCCCTTATGAAAGAAACCCTAAGAGCTATATTTCTTTTTGATCACACGAAAGCACAAAAGTACCATCTATGAGCTAGAGTAATCTCTAGCCAGATTTCAAATCTGCAGTCACTTTGCTTTGTACATCCCATACAGCAAGACAAAGAAATAAGTTTTTGTTACTTTGGAGTTTCTTGGGCTGTGGTAGTTTATCAGAGCCATTCAAACAGACTAACACAGGAATATACCCACAATCTTAGTGTGGTACAGATCGTATTTACAGATCCAAACATCTTCTATGCACCACCTATCTGTCTCTTACACACTACTAATTTTGTCTCTGTAGTTACATGTTTTAGCTGTTATATATTTGGAATCATACGACAGCCTCAGATTGTCAGATTGTCACTGGATAACGTGAACTTGAGTTCCTCTTTGTCTTTCTATTGTTGTGGGATTTCCCTCTGTATGATTTGAATATGTTTTATTACCAATGGTTAATAAATAAGTTACTTTGGCCTATGGCATGGCAGAATATAGCAAGGTAGGAAATTCAAGCAGAAATAGAGGAGGAAAGAAGGCAGAATCAGAGAGTCACCATGTAGTTGTTGAAGGAGAAATGCACCAGAATCTTACCGGTAAACCACGAGCCTCACGGCAGTATATAGATTAATAGAAATGGGTTAATTTAAGATGCAAGAGCTATCTGGAAATATGCCTAAGTCATTGACCAAACATTGTTGTAATTAATATAGTTTCTCAGTGGTTATTCAGGACTAGCCAGACAGAAAATTAAAGAACAGTCTCAATTTACATTATATGGCTTGTTGGCTCATTTCTTTTTATCACTTAACAGCATTTTATGGACTAATTGTATCAATTTTAAAACAATATGTTCACCCAAGGACACTGTGATTGCTTCCAGGTTTTGGAAAAAAAAACTTGATAAAGCTGTTATAAGCATGAAGCCCAAGTGTTAGCAAGCACATATGTGTGTTGATATCTTATTTTTAAGTCATATAAGAGTATATTGTTTTATAACAAATTCAACCTGCCTTCCAATAGGACCGTACCATTGTGTACACTGTCGCAAGTGATAGAGAATTCCTGCTGCACTCTTTATCACTACCTGATGACAGTGTTCCAGGTTTGGGCCACTGTAAGAGTGTGTAGGCTATTTCACTGCTTTAATGTTCACTTCAGGGTGACATAGGAATGTGGCATCTTCTCAGTCTTTTCATACACCCATCTGCGGTGTACACAGCTTCTTAGACAAGTGTCTGGTGGGATGTATTTAATAGTTCTTTGTATATTTGGATGGCAGTATTTTATCTCACACATCTTTTATAAATATCTTCTCTAAATCTTTGATTTGCTTCTCATTCTCTTGAATATATTTTTAAATAGCATTCTACTTTCAAAAAATCAAGTTCAGCCCTTTGCTTGCATCTTTGTGGGGCAGACACACTTTCTAAAATGTTACCCACAAGGTCATTTAGGTTTTTCTCTATATTATCTGTTGAGGGATCTTATAATTTTGCACTTTATATTTAAGTCTATGACCCATTTGGATTTTAGTTTTTTAAAGGTACATAAAACTGGAGGGAGTCAGCTCTCTTCTTTTACCCTATAGGTTCCTGTAGGTCCTAAGTTACAAATTTCTTGGCACAAAAAGTTGCTGTATATATTCTTTGCTATTTTTTGTATCTATAGACTTTGAAATGGTGCCACCAATACATTCTTGACATTTATAATTTTTAAACATTCTGAGTAATGGTTGTTGATTTTTCTGATGTTTTCCTGTTATTTGTGTATAATTTAATTTTTATTTATTTTATTTTGCTTATTGTTTCATGTGTTCTTCCTTCTGATTCCTACTGTTGTAGCTGAAGATTTGAAATAGATTCGAAATCTTTCTTAAGACATACATGGTGTTATAGTTTCTTCCTCAATACTTTGTTGTGGAATAATCTGTTTGTATACTGTGAATATGCATCACTGACTGGTTTAATGAAAAGCTGAATGGTCAATAACTAGGCAGGATTTGGGGGGCAGAGAGAATGATGGGAAGAAGAAGGGTGGAGTCACGAGGAGATGAGGCGAAAACATGACATGTGGGGTATGAAGTAACAACTCATGAGCCACATGGCAGCATGTAAATTAATAAAATGGGTTAATTTAAATGCTAAGAACTAGCTAGACACAAGCCTAAACTATCAGCTGAGCTTTCATAATTATTAATAAGTCTCCATGTCATTATTTGTGAGCTGGCAACCTAAAGAAAACCCATTTACAATATTTATTAAGTATATAATAAATATATCCACTAAATTTCTATTGTGTTTTTTCAAAATTTTATTTATTTAAAAGTATGAAGGTCTTTTGCTGTCTTAATTATCTCATTAGTCACAAAGATGGTCTTAGTTGTTAACTTCCATATGATATCTTGTATGGAAAAAATCCTCTCAAAATTTTTGAGATCTCTTATATAATTCAAAGTATGCTCTACCTCAGTACATGTTCAAGGGCGTTTGGAGAGATTATTTTTGTGTACTGTTTTGGAAAATGTATCTGTAGTGGGCAGTTAGAACCTATTGATGGATGCACAGGATCCTTACTATTAGGATAAATAGTATTTATCCTAATGATATTCTTTATGTAGGGTTGACACTAACATAGTCAGTTTACTTAAATTTTCTTTTGATTGCTTTAGCTAGAATATTATTTGCATCTTTCCACTCAGTTTTCCTTTTTATTTACACATATGAGTGTACAACTGGGTACATGAATACCATGTGTAGTGTCGGTGGACTCAGCAGGGGTGTCAGAATGCCTGGAACTGGTATTACAGTCTGTTGTAAGCTACTAGATATTGGGGATGGGAATCCAGCTTTGGTGTGCACTATTAACCATTGAGCCATCATCTTTCTAGTCCCACAACTTTCTACTTTTAACCTATCTGTGTATTCATATTTAAGTTGGGTTTTTAATAGTCTTTTTTAACACTAAAAATATATTTAAGTAATATATAATGTCATTACTGATATATTTAAGTCTAAAGTTACCAACTGACTATTTTCTCACTGGCTTATATGGTTTTTTTTAACTGACTTTCTTCTTTTTTGACTTTATGTTAAGTAAGTGCATTTATTCCCTTTTCTATAATATCGACTACACATCTGTTACATTTCTTTAATCTTTGCTTTTGGTCTATAGCGTATCACTTTGTCATCTATCTGTGAGTGATGCTTTATTACTCTACATAATGTTTGGAACTCACGACAGTACACTGCTCTTATTCTGTGTATTGTATAAGTCTTACAGTAGATGATTCATGTTAAATTAAACAGAAATTATTTAAATTGTTAAACTATTAGTAAAATTGTTTTACATTTATCTATGGAGTTTCTCTTCTTTCATTTATCAAGTTTTCTTTTTTCCCCCATATTCTTTTACTTTTTTCCATTCAAAAAAATGTACATTTCCTCCCCTTCTCCCAGTCCCCTCCCGCTCCCCCCCTCCTCCCTCCCACTGCTTCCTTAAAAGAGGGCATGGTGCCCTGCCCTGTGGGAAGTCCAAGGCCCTCCCCCCTCCATCCTGGCCTAGGAAGGTGTGCATCCAAATAGACTAGGTTCCCGAAAAGATAATACATGCAGAAGAGATAGGTCCTAGTGTCATTGTTGATGGCTTCTCAGTCTGTCCC
Organism: Ondatra zibethicus; assembly: GCA_004026605.1. NCBI lineage: Eukaryota > Metazoa > Chordata > Mammalia > Rodentia > Cricetidae > Ondatra > Ondatra zibethicus. Next base: position 63,406 of record PVIU01010255.1, read on the forward strand.
TATTGGCAGCCACATTTAGAGAGTCCAGTTTGATCATATGCTCGTTCAGTCCTGGTCCAGCTGGATTCGGTGAGCTCCCATTAGATCAGGCACACTGTCTCAGTGGGTGGTCCAGCCCCTCAAGGTCCTAACTTCCTTGCTCATCTTCTCCCACCTTCTGCTCTTCCACTGGACCTTGGGAGCTCAATCCGTTGCTCTGATGTGAATGTGGGTCTCTGTCTCTATCTCCATCCATCAGACGACATTTCTATGGTGGTAATCAAGATATTCATCAGTGTGACTATGGGACAATGCTAGTTCCGGCACCCTCTCCTCTGCTGCCCAAGGACCTAGCTGTAGACATCCCTGTGGACACCTGGTTTCTCCTCTAGAGCCATGTATCTTGCCAGTCCTAAAATGACTCCCATAATGTAGATATCTTATGTGGCGGTTTCTCAGGAAATTGGGACTCAACCTACCTCAGGATCCAGCAATACCACTCTTGGGAATATACCCAAATGATGCCCAATCCTACTACAAAAGCATTTGTGCAATTATGTTCATAGCAGCATTATTTGTAATAGCCAGAACCTGGAAACAACCTAGGAGCCCCTCAATGGAAGAATGGATCAAGAAAATGTTGAATATATACACATTAGAGTACTACACAGCAGTAAAAATCAATGACATCTTGAATTTTGCATGCAAATGGCTGGAAATAGAAAATGCTATCCTGAGTGAGGTAACCCAAACCCAAAAAGACAATTATGGTATGAACTCACTCATTAGTGGACCCTAGCCATAAAACAAAGGACACTAAGCTTATAGCTCACAAGCCCAGAGAAGCCAAATAGCAAGGTAAACCCAAAGAAAAACATATATAGATCCTCTTGGAAATTGGAAGCAAACAAGATTGCTAGGCAAAAGCTGGGAATACAGGGGCAGGGATAGAGGTGAGGGTAGGGGGGCTGGGAGAAGGGGAGAGGGGGAAGAGAAGGGAGAAGGGAAGGACTGGGGAGAACTTGGGGGAGTGGGAGGGTGGAGATGGAGGAAAGATGGATATTGGAGAAGTGAATCAAGTTTTCATTCTGACATCATTTCCAGGGGCCAGAAAGCTTGTAAGAACCAGAGGATCATTGTGTCTGCTATAGCAGAGAGTCTCCTATAGCACCTATGAAATCCTAGCAATATGGTCACATAAACAGGACCTGCACAATGACAACACCAGTTAACATCCCATTCCCTTATTTTCGAAGAATTTTCTTCAATATCTCCTTTGCCTCAGGTCACTTTTTGATGATTGTTTTTCTGGTTTCCATGTGTCTTAAAACTATTTGCTTCGCCTATAATTTGAAAGATTGTCCAAGAATTAGAGACGGCAGGCTGCTGTGCCTGTCCTTCAGTGCTTTAAGGTCTGTCCACTGTCTTCTAGTTTCCTTTGTTTAGGAAGAGAAATCTTCCTCATTTTTTCTCTCTCTCCCTCTGCACACATTATGCACCTGTGACTGCTTTTAAAATTTTCTGTTTATAAGACCGAAATGAACATTGCACCAATAAACATGCTACCCTGGAAGGGCATAACTCTAACCCTAGATAAAGAACTGCATGCAACTAAGGAATGCCGAGAGCAGGAGAAATAGTCTTCCCAAGGAAGGATACTCCCATCCCAATAGGTTATTCAGTACCAAGTAGTTAGCCATGAAATCACATGCATACAAGTAGCATCATATGGACTGAATAGGTAGTATTAATATATTTTAGCATATATGTGTGTGGGGGTGGGTGGGTGTGTTAAATTAAAGAAGAAGAGACCAGTGGCCATGAATTTGAGAAAGAGCAGGGGGAGGGTGTCCATAAGTGTCACTGCTCTAGAAGCAGTGGGACCTGAAAGAATGACGTCAATAAACAAGGCCGACTAAAGCCTCGTGCCATAGCCAACATTATTGAAAACATCAGACAATTTAAACACCGAGGGTTGAGAAAAGTCACATGAGTAAAAATCTCACGATTTCAAGTTATATACAATTACAAGGACAAACCACACCAAACAAAAACATCTTTTTTCATAGAGGCATAAAACGATAGTTTAACCACTTAACTGAATAATATCAGCAAGCAATAATGAGTAGTCTCACATAAATTCGTTCCTATCAGCTACTCTGGGAAGAGCACCAAAACATTTTCCAAGAGCGATTTTGTGTTTGGAAGAAACTGAGGTCACAAGACTCTCATCTTGTTTTCTTGGAGTGTTCTCTGAAGCACTCAGATTCTTCTCATAACTCACACAGTTCCATTCCTGGACTGTGTTCTGGCACATAAGGGGAGGAAAGGGAGAAAGGGGGAAATGATGTAATTATATTTTAATTCAGATTTTTTTAAAAAAAAATAATTCTGTTAATGGACAGTTGCTTATGGAACCACAGCCAGGCAACTGGGTTAAGCCCTCTGGCTTTTCTGAATTACTTGGGAACAAATAACTTTTTCTTTTTAAATTTTTGATTTCTTTTTCCTCCTCTGGAATCTTGCGCTTTCCTGGACACTCTGGGCTTTCTCACTCTTCTGATAAATTTGTCCTCTGACCTTTTCCTCCCTGGGGCAGTTTACATGCATATGGTCTCATTTTCTTTCTTCCTCGTCTCTGCTACCATCCTTCCAAAAGCTGCAGGGACTTGGAGTTTGCCTACTCTCAATTTTTTTTCTTAAAATTGTCCCCCGTTTCTAAACAAAATTTCATTCTGATACTTTAAATAAATTTTGATACATACCAGCCAACCCTTCAAGGGTTTCTTTCTGTTCCCAGCCCACTTTCCTCCAGTAATTCACACTACATGCACATCAAACATCAGGAAGTCACCCCAAGGCTTATTGATGCTGTGTTCTGATTTCTCAAGCTTTTCTCTACTTTTTGTTCCCGTTTGAGATCGTGTCTAACTCTACACACTCATATATTTGCAATTTCAAATCTCCTATTTATTCTAGCTAGTATAACTTTTATTCCAAATATTGCACACAGAATCTTTATAGTTTCAATGTTTCCTTTCTGGCATCCATGGTTTTGCTCACCCTGTGATTTCCTCTAGCTGCAACAGTATATGGAATTCAGTCTTAGAAAACCTCTTTCTATCCTTGCATGCTAATTTTATCATATCTCTGTTAGTTTTGACTGATTCTTGCTTCCCTTAGCCCTAAGTAGTTTGCAGAAATGCAGGCATTGGGTAAGAAAGGAGGAGATGCCACACATTGCTCTCAAGTTCTCTTCCTGTGTGTCTCTACTCTATCATAGTTGGCTTTAGAGCTCTTTGTCCATGGGTGTCCAAAAACCTCATATCTGTGACTCTTGGGAAGTGATACAATCCATTTGGGTTCTGCTCCATGCACTGTGGGCCCAAAGCTTTCCCCAGGCAGTAAGGAAATAATTATAAACCTGAACCTATCCATTGCATGTTTCTTAGTGAACACTCCTTCACTGATTGATGTCCAATTTCTAGGAAAACATTACATATTTTTTCATTTAGAGTTTTAATATTTTGTAACAAAAAGCTAATCTGATGCATCCAAACAATAGCCAATAGTAGCCATTAATTGTAATACTCATCCTTTTCTAGTTAAGCTTATTTTAACAGGTAACAACAGTGACAGTGCATGTATTTCACATTGCAAAAGACACTGGAGACAAGATGGAATGAAGAGGCATGGAAACTTTCCCTGAACTTGTCAGAAATCTTTCAATGTATCTTTGAGTGGATGGTGGCCTACAAAATAATACAAGGGCGAAAGGGATATCATCTTTATAGCACAGAGAAATGTATATTATATATGATTCAGTCTTATATTTTCTCCTGAAAAACCTATGCTTCTATGAAACACCAACTTTACTATCCTACTCCTGGTTTATAATGTCTTCTATGAACTATGTATGGTGAATACTTATAATAATTTCAGATTGCCTTTGCAGTCATATTTTAATCAATTTATTTACTTTTTTATTTTTGAAATTATGATATAATTACATTTCTCTCTTTCCTTTCTTCCATCCAAACCTGTAGGTGGAGGTTTCACGTTCATTTCCTGGCTGCTGAGACCTAAAATGATCACACAGACACTATATTAACTAGAAAACTGTTTGGCCAATAGCTTAGGCATTTTTTTAGCTGATGTGGGAGTCTCCTTTCTGTGCTGTGATTACCATTAATGAATAAAGAAACTTCTTTGGCCTGTTGATAAGGCAGAACTTAGGTAGGCAGGGAGGACTAGACTGAATGCTGGGAGAAAGAAGAGCGGAGTCAGGAGACACTGTGGAGCTGCCACCTCAGGAGTTAGATGTGCTGAAACTTTGCTGATAGGCCATGACCTTGTGGTGATATACAGATTAATAGAAATGGTTTAAATTAATATGAGTTAGCCAATAAGAAGCTAGAGCTAGTGGGCTAACAGTGTTTTAATTAATAAAGTTTCTGTGTGATTATTTCGGGGCTAAGATAGCTGGGCAGCCAGGATGAACAAGCAGGCCCCCTGCTACATTTAGCTAACTCTTACATCTTAAATTAACCCATAATTCTTATCTATGTTAGTCACATGGCTTGGTACATTTTATCAGTGAGGCATTCTCATCTTGCTTCCTCTGTGTCTGGGTGATGACTGCAGACTAAGCCTTTCCTCTTCCTAGAATTCTCCTATTCTGGTCACCCCACCTCTACTTCCTGCCTGGCTACTGGCCAATTAGTGTTTTATTCAACCAATACAAGTGACAGATCTTTACAGGGTACAAGACAATTGTCCCACAGCACAAACCCGCTTATACAGCCCTCCTAAGTCTCCTTGAAATTCATAACTTTTAAAATTATTTTTTACTGTGTACAAATATATATATATATATCACTCATATATATGTGATATTACTAAATATAACCTGTTCAGCCTTACAATGCTACTTGTGATGTGTGTTTTCAGGGCTGACCATCCGACATGGGACAACCAATTGGTGCTGTCTTCTTTGTGAAAGACTATATCTTCTGCTCCCAGCTTTCCTCAGTTGTCTATAGTTCTTTCTGTAGATTTGAGGACTCATGACCTTTTTCCTGTTCACTTTGGAGTGTCCAATGGTGTCATCCTTGTTCACTTCACAGTTTGGTAGTCAGTCATGTTGGTGAGACTTTTTGGGTGTACCTTCTGACATTACTAAGAGACATAATCTCACAGCAAACTACCTTATCCTGCATCCATTCTTTAATACAACTTGAAATTTCATACCCAAGGCAGAGCTCAGTTGTACTCTACACGGTTTCCAGCTTCAAACACCCTTCATAGCTAAAGCTAGTCATCAGAGCTGAGTCCTTAGGCACATCTCTCTTGCCTAGTGTTCTAGGCTCCAGTATCCAGATGCTTCCTTTAAGGGGGACATCTGTTCATGAACTTAAAAAAGTGTCCCTACAGAATTCCCCAATACACTCCACTAGTTACCGCCCTCTTTTTCCTTCTCCCGGATTGTGTTCAATAACTTATGCATGTATGGCCCCAGGCATGTGCATACTCTTCAGGACCTATTCTAAAATCTAATTCACTGTGTTGTATCATTGAAACCCCAATAGCAGTCCAACACCATGAGGCCAGTCTGAAGGAATTCACACAGGAAGATGCCCTGCCTAGCCTCTGCTAGGGACTCAGGACAGCCAGTTATCAACTAGTCAGCAGACAACTCAAACTCTATTTCCAAGCAAGCATTCTAGCTTGCTATTCTCTAGTGGATTATAACATCCATATGTGTTATTCGTCTACCGCTGTGATAGAATGCCGTGGAAGAAAGAGTTTATTTGGCTTACATGTCCAGAGGGGTAAGAGTCTATCATGGTGGGGAAGTGAAAGATGTGGTGGCTGGAACATGAAACTGGGTGCTCACATCTTTTGCCTCAAACATGAAGCAGTGAACTGGAGCTATAGCAAGAATGTCAACTCTCAATGCCACTCCCCAGTGACAAACATCCTCCACCAAGGTTACACCTCCACAAACAGTGACACCAAACAGGGCCCAAGTTTTCAAGTGTTTGAGCCCATGGGGGACCATTCTCATTTAAATCACTGAGATGTCTATAACTTATTTGTTACTATGGTTAATGCAATACCTGACAGAAAATCTATCTAGAATATGCACTCAATAAAATTTTGAGTGAATAAATTTAACCACTGTAGGAATGGGTAAATAGATTAATATAACAAAAAGTAGATCCTTGAAATAAAAGAAATTCTGTAATTAGATAATAAAATTTCAATGGCCCAAAAGAAAAAGCAATGGAGAAAAAAGGAAGCTAGTGACTGGGTAGGTTAATCTGCCCAAGAAAGAACCACAAGAACATAGCTAGAGCAGAGAAAGCAGACCAGACTATCATGCTGTGGATGTAAGCACAAAGCATGCCTGAGGGTTTAAAAAAAAACAAGCAACAATAAAATGTATGCACATAGTGATAAGCAAAAAAGGAGAGAAAGCATTAAAAAAGGCAGTCAAGAAGATAAAGGAAGAAGAAAGGAAAAATGCTGCGAATGATGGAGTAGGGAAAACTGCCCAAAAGTCACATTTGTAACCATCTTTTTCATTGACACTTGACAGTTGCTGTCACTTAGTGGGCTTACTAGAAGTACTGCCACTTTTTGTTTTAATGCTTCAGTCATAGAAGCAAGAAGGGTGGTCACGTCCTTATCTTACAGGATTTTGTTAGCTTTTCCTTTATCGTTTGAGACAAAGGCCACACAGTCATCTCTACCAAACAACTCAGTTTCTGGTTCATTCTTAGACATTCAAATATATTTTTGTTCAGTTTTCCCCTTGGACAAAAGCCAATACTTTAACTGAACAAGATTTAGCTCTGTCCTGTCACTCAAGCACTTGAGAATAAGAGCTGTGCTGAAATTCGTGAGGTGGTTCCCTATAGCAGGGCCATGACTCAGTGGTTGTGCTCCTAGAACATGAAGATCTAAAGAATAGGAGAGAGACACAGCTGCTAACTCGTGTCCATGAGGAACAAATTAACGATTGCTGCAGGAGCCAACAGGGTGTGATTCTGAGGACTAAATGCCTCAAGAAATGTTCGTATTATTAATTTTAAGTTTGGACAAGGACAAGCACCCCAGACAGACAAAAGGCACTTTTACTGGGGGAAAAAAATAAGTATGTGAAACAGATAGGGATATTTGGGGAATTGCCCTATGGCAGAATGTCTGACTTTCAATTTCATTCTGAACAAAGATAGTTTTCTCTGTGTGGGAAGATAAAGTCATAGCATAGAAAAAATATCATTTACAAAAAATGATATTTTTCCTTTGTAAATCACCTTGGCCAGCTATGACCTCAGCCAATAACACCACTAACACCATTACTTCAAATGACAGGCACATTACCTGGGAAGGTGAGGTGACAGAGACAAGATGCCTTAGCCCTCAGCCTGAGTTATGTGACAGTACTCAAAACTTCCTAGATTCTCTGTGGGAGCCGCTGCCATTCTGTGTTCAATCACAGACCAGCTTTCTCTTTGAAAGGCAACTTGGATATTAACAAAGCTGGAGAAGCCTGTGGAGATCTGGCTAAAGTCTATTCAGCCTCTTCCCCCACAGAGAACCATGTGCTCCAGTCATGCTGAGCTAAGTACTGCACCTCCTTAACAGGCTGTGCACACTCTTCAGGATTTCCCACACGGTACCTTCTACATTCTTTTTAGAGAATCCCCACTCCTTTTCCATTCCTGTCAGGAACCAACAAACTTGATTAGCCTTTCAAGCTCTTCAGACGCTACCTCCTGAAGGACTTTCCTTGCTGAGGCTCCACTGCACCCCCACTCACTGCTCTATGCACTACACCATTCCTTAAGGTGGGGTACAATTTGCACTATTCATAATAGCCTAGGTGAGGAGCCCTTCAATAGATTAATGGATGAAGAAACCATGTGTATG